>JASDQU010207283.1:0-15335 GCA_032191745.1 Picea mariana
CATGGCATCGTGGGTCCTCTCGAACTAGGTAATCGTTAACCTACAGTTCGAGCCACGGTGGGAGTGCTAGCAGGCGGTGGCAGGGTTGCTTTCCACTCCTCTCCCTCAACCTCTCTGCAATTGTGTGTGTGGCCCCTTTACTCCATATGTGAGTCAATTCAGCAAGCTATCGCCAGCCTGCATCACCAATAATCATGTCAGAAATGTCAACATCAAATCATCAATCAAAATGAAAATCATAATAAACATATCGACCCAAAAGCACACTCCCTGACTCAGTCCGGATTCCAAGGGGTTCTACCAATGCCTCTGCATCCTCAAGGTCAAAAACCCTGCACACTCAATCCAACTGAGTCAATAGCACCTGTCTACATCAAATACTGACACATCATGTCATCTGTCAATCACATCATAATCAAATATAATAGGTCTAACATAAAAAGGGTCCAGATCACTTGCGAACAAGTGTCCTCAAATAATAAGGGTTATCAGTACGCCAGAGTGCGATGTTACATGATAATAGTAGCACAAAATGAAGAATAAATCAGACTTGAGGAGAATCCTGATGAAGGACCTCCTGGAGAGCTTGGGCAGAACAATGGAGGAATTTCAGCCACCCAGGTTCTGGAAGCCATGAGGAACCTTATTGTGGAACTGCAAGCTTTCAAGGAAGATAATGAGAACCTGAAAAAAAAACACGAAGACCATCAAGAAATAAATGAAGTATTGTTGTGGAGCATAGTAACAAAGAAAATCCCAAAATACAATGACAAGGAATAAGAGGTCAGCAAAAGGGCCTTCAAAAATTCTGGCCCCGATGAAGAAAACGAGAATAGGTCTTCTGAAGGCACACCAAAAGAATAAAATAAGGAAGAAAGAGGAAACATGTGTACTACATGGAGGGATAATTTAAGAAAATAAAACTGTCCACCTTTGACGGAGAATCCCGCACAGGGGAGGAGGCTAAAGCATGGTTACTAGACGTAAAAAAAGTATTTCCAGATTTATAATTATTCTAGCAACATGAAGGTCAGAATGACCATTTATAACCTGAAAGGAAAAATGAGTATATGGTGGCATGACCTGAAGTTGGCCAAGGGATTACACATAATCAATGCAGTTGTGGATGGCCGACAAGCTGATCACCAGTGCATTGTAGTGGAAATTGAAGTTAAAGTTAATAATAATCATATTTTTGTTTTAATTGATCTGGGAGCTACTTTGAGTTATGTTGATTCTGGTGTAGTGGATTTAAAAAAGATTAAGAAATTAAAGCATACAAAATCTTGGCTAGTACAACTAGCAACAGGAACAAAAAGAAAAGTAATAGATTTCATTTCTGATTGTGAACTCAATTTACATGGTCAAAATGCAAATCTAAATATGAATATTCTACCATTAGGGTCATACGATATTATTATTGGAATAGACTGGTTAGAGAAGAATAAAGAAGTTTTTGATTGTTATGAAAAAACACTTACTTACAGAGATGAAAACAACATTGTTAGGACAGTAAAAGACATCATAAAACCAGTCTCAGTTAGGCATATTTCAGAAATGCAGTTTAAAAAGTGCATGAATAAAGGTTGTCATATTTATGCTATTCAAGTGACAAATCTGTTGGAAAAAGAACATAAAGCCAACCTAGAAGAGTTTACCATGTTACATGATTTTATATATTTATTTGCAGAGGAAATACCAGAAATTCCCCCAAGAAGAGGTATAGACTTCTCTATCGATCTTCTACCCGGATCAAACCCTATATCAAAGGCACCCTACAAGATGAGTTTACCCAAATTAACAGAGTTAAAAATTCAACTACATGAATTATTGGACAAGGAATACATCATACCAAGTGTCTCACCATGGGGAGCACCATTCCTTTTTGTTAAAAAGAAAGATGAAAGTCTAAGATTATGCATTAATTATAGACAGTTAAAAAAATGACTATTAGGAACAAATATCCCCTACCTAGAATCAATGATCTATTTGACCAAGTGGGAGGGGTTGTAATGACCCCTTCATTATGACTACAAGCGAAGCAGAAAGTGAATTTTTTTTTTTTAATCTGGACGACAACAATGATTACGGATAAAAAACACATCTAAAGGTGAGCACCATGCCTGCCAAATAGGCAACAGAAAACTATGACTCCATGAAATGGCACAAGAGCAACTGGGTGAAACATGCGTAAAACCACAAGGAGAAACTACTACCCACTCGACACAAACATTACCACGCCTACAAGCTAAGGGGAAACATCACCATCCTGACATAATGACCTCGACAACCAGTTAACTATAACCTCAATGGTGCACAACCAAATGCATGAAGGCGTTCAACCCAAGCGCCCTAAACAAATACAACGAACAACGCCCTCAATGGGTAACACAAAATTTCACCAAGTTATTATTATCCTCTATCCAACAGGGTGCGCCATGATCCCCTCATCAAGGATCATGCCATCCCCAGGCAATAGGCGTGATGATAACCCTGTCGCAACATAACCTATTTGGGCAAGGGTCTTAGGATAAATTCGACGCGTTAAGGACTGAAATAATCGACAAGAAGACTATGCCTACGCCCCTAAGCAAAGGGTAGACAATATGCATGAAGACATCGCTCAACAAAAGAACAATCCATTAAATGACTCGATGAGAACCAAAAAGCTCCAAAGTTAAGAAATAAGTCTAGGCATGAAGGGAAAACTAGTGTAATTTTACTAATGACATAAATGTTATTAAGTGTGAACTAAAACAAAACTCAACAAACTCAACATGCTTGTCAGCAAGGTACATGTCTATTAAAGTAATTTCACTACTCATCATTTAAAAGTGGTCTTACGTTGTTTCATTATCCAATCAACAATGTTGTCTAAATTGACAAGTCCTAATTAATCAATAAACACAATCTAATTTAACAATTTAACAATACATGATGATATTAACTATATCAATATATATCATTACTAATGTAACACTATTAATCAACCTCCTTATATATCATAGTTATAACACTATCAACAATATTAGTTACAATATGTTTTCCATCATATATAAAATCTGTTGGTGATTAAATGGCATTTGTTGTCTCAATTATATAAGTGGTTGTTGTCACTAAATGAGTTCCATTTCAAAGAAACTTCCAATGCAATTTTAATGTTGTTAAGCGCTTATAAATAAAATAAATTTCTACGTTATTCAATGCAATTTGGTGCTATCTTGCTATTTATAATTACATGTCAGGTCCAACTATTAAATGCAGGTTTGATGCTATTGTGTTGCTCATAAATGATTACCGCCTCGATGCTATTCAATGATATTTGATGCTATCTTTCGTTTCTTAATTAAATGTCATTTTAGAGACAATCAATGCATTTTTTATTCTATTATTAAACGCTATCCACCAAGAATAAATATTATTTCTTATTAATAACAGAGGAATGTTGTCCAGAAACAATAATGCCAAATAATATCGTTGTCAGGTAAATGTAAAAACACATGGGTATTAACACTGTCAAGTAAATGTAAAAATGCAGACATTGCAAGGTAAACACGTAGTGAATCACAAGGAGAAAAATGCAACCATTCACAGGGAAAAACTCAGTCAAACGCAACAACCAATTATGTCAGCTACGGTAAAAAAAATGAAATCAATGATGGTATAAAAACACCAGCAGTCAAGATGAAATTCGTTTCCATTCAAGGCATGAATTCACCGTCAATAATGGTATAAAAACACCAACATTTAATGAAGAAATTCACTTCCATTCAAAGGCACAAAATTGTTGTCAAAATCGGCATAAGATCACCAACATTCAATGAAGATTTTCCCTTCCATCCAAGGCACAATTTCACTGTCAAAATTGACATAAGATCACCAACATTCAATGGATAAAAAATTAAGTGTACCATAGCCCAAGTCATCCGCTCTAAGTCATTGTCTCATGCACTCCCTGTAGATCCCACTTGCTGACCGTTGAGACTTCACCGGTACCTCGCAGCCAATGCTAGGGATACTCTTCTTCCCCCTTATCCCCCTGATCCACAAAGGGACCACACACACTAAATCAGAGAACATCTAGCTCCCACCTCACCTCGCAAGGCCAAGATACCACTCCTCACCGAGCTGGGTATCCCAACTCCCACAAGCTAAGTCAGTCAAGTCTAAAATTCTGCAGTGTAATGTTACGCATGACACAAGAGATCCATCCTTCTCCTCCTCCCTCCTTTATATATAATTTCTAAGTCCCTTCTTTCCCAAATTCCCATTTAATTTATTGTTCAATAATTTAATTCAGAAAATCCTCCCCGTACATGTATCACCCATCCCCTTTGTTGCACCAGAAATTAATTTCACTAATTAATTAATTACTCCTATTTCCCTCACCCACCTAAAAGCATTCCTAGAATCACTCCTAGGTGTCCCCATATTACCTTACACAATTTAATGACTTACCCCCTTACTAATTTACTATAGTAGTTCAATTTATAAAGTTCTTAAATGCAAGATACCTTACTAAGTTACTCATTCTGTTGTTTCCTTATGTTTCCCTTTTGCTTTATGTTTCCCCTTTTTTCCTTAGTTTCCTAATTCTTTTAAATTTCCCTCTTTCCCTTTTCATTTAAAACTTAAACTGGCAAGTGTATAAAATTACCTTTTTCCCCTTTTTCTTTTTAATTAATAATTTTTTAATTAGCATATGTAACAAAAAAATTATTTCCCCTTTTTCCCTTTTTTAAAACTTTATCCCCCAAAATATTTTTATAAATTAATTGAATTTCTTACCCCCTTCTCGTCACATGATTAATGATGATTATTTTTATTTTTATTTTTAGATAAATATATATTTTTTATCAAAAGTATCACTTAGACCTAGATTTTATTTTCCTAGGCTGGGTGACATTTTATTAGGGAATTGTTTTAAATATTTCTCATCAACTTATTCATTCTAAGGACATCTAGGTTTATTCATTTATTATTTAACAACGCAATGTGCCCTTTAGGATGCACTAGGCGCTCCAAGGGTGTTACTCACCTCATTTTGTTTCCCTTGGGTGACGTTCCCTTCAGGATGCACCGTGTGCTCCAAGGGTTCCACTCACCTCTTTCTATTTTTATGGCACGACATGCCTTTCAGGATGCACTAAATGCTCCAAGGGTTCCACTCACCTATTTTCATTTCCCTCGCATGGCATTCCTTCAGGACGTACTACGTGCTCCAAGGGTGCCACTCTCCTCTTGAATGACTTGGTATACATAAAAAACCCTGGATTCGATACTCTGTCAGGTGATTTTGTGCGAGACTAAGGGCGTTTAAGGAATAAGGCCCCTGCCTTATTGTGCACCCCTTATAATCATTGTGTGCGACTATCGCAGTCTTCCCTCATGGCATCGTGGGTCTTCTCGAACTAGGTAATCGTTAACCTACAATTCAAGCAACAATGGGAGTGCTAGTAGGTTCTGGCATGGATGTTTTCCACACCTCTCCCTCAATGTCTCTGGTAGTCATGCGGGGCCCCTCTAATCCACATGTGAGTCTTATCGACAAGCTATCATCAACCTGCATCATCAACGAATCATGTCAGAAATAAAATCCATAATCATAACATCTAATCAGATGCACATAATTCATATATATACAATTGTCAAACCCCAACATTCCACTCCCTGACTCGATCCAAATTCCAAGGTTTAATCAATGCCTCTGCATCCTTGAGGTCCAAAATCCTACACACTCAGGAGAACCGAGTCAATAGAACCTGTCTATATTAATACAATAAAATAACATGTCATCTTATCCATAATGCCTCATAATCATAATCAAATGCCCAATAGTAAAAAAAGTCAGATCACTTGCAAGCAAGTGTCCCCAAACATAAGTTCTCTCAGTGTGGGCAAGAGAGGAATGTTACATACACCCCCTCTTGGTCTAAAATTCGTCTTGAAGTTTCACAGTATATAAGTGCCAAAAAAGTGTATCAAAGTATCATAAGTATATATATCCAACAAAAATGGAAACTATTGGTGCATATCAGATTCGTCTTTCGAGGTCGCCGAGTGAGAACTATAGTTGTCCCACTAGACCTTGACCTCACCTACTGTTCGGCACCGTAGCTATTGAATGTGATGATCCAGGATGCATATCAGCTCAGTCGTGAGAACACCCTCATCCGAGACCCGCAAGGTGCTCAAGTCAAAACATGTGTAGGATCACTAATCATAATGTCTCAATTAGAGACATGAAAGACATTGTGCATACGCCTCAAGAATCAAGAAAGGATAGTAATTAGGCCAAGGGCCTCTCTTTTCCACAATCTCGTAGGATCCCATGAAAATAAGAGATATTTTGTCGCCTTTCCAATCTTTCTCGAAACCTTATGCCATTTCAACTGCAAAAATACTTGATTTCCACATCGTAAATATAGTCAACATGACACACATCGACATAACTCTTCTTCTGATCTTGCATTTCCTTGATCCTTTTTCTTATAGTTTAGGAATTTAATATTCCATTTCTTGGATCTCTTGCGATCCCAACAAGACGCTATCCTCAAGCCGATCCCAAATCAAAGGCGTTCGAGATGGTCACCCATAAAGAAACTCGAAAGGTTCCCTCATAATGGTGCTTTGATAACTTTAGTTATATTTGAACTCTACTAGGGGAAAGAATTCCTCCCAAATATTCTGTTGGTCCATCACATACATGTGAAACATGTCTTCCAAGGTCTAGTTCATTCGTTCAATATTATCGTTAGTCTATGGGTGATATGCAGTACTAATGTTAAGTTCGGTTCCCAAGGTCTCTTGGAAACTAGTCCAAAATAGCCGAGTAAACACTGATCCTCGATCGGATATAATCCTCTTATTCACGCCATGCAACCTCACAATCTCATCGATGAAAACTCTAGCTATGTCAGGTTCCTGATACATCGTACGCACAGGATTAAAATAAACACTCTTAATCAGAGTGTCACCTACCAAAAAAAATGAGTCTTGTGTCCTTGTCGTCAATGGAAATCCAACAATGAAATCCATCGGAATAACCTCTCATTGTGATTCTGGAATAGTGTGTGGCTATAGTAATCCTGCTAAATGCCNAGGATGAAACTCCTCAACTTGTCATTCAGTGGTACGTAAATTCAATTTTTAAATATCAGTAGTCCATTTCCGTCCAATGTAAATCCTTCAAATATTGGTACCATCATTTTGTTTCTTTTTATAGAATCCTTGACGTTTTTGTACCAGTCATCATTGCACTGTAAAGTTAGAATCTTTTCATGTGGATTCATCTGAAGAGAAAACACCGAAAATATGATTGGTCTCTGACTCAATGCATCTACCACTCAGTTCACTATTCCTTTTATGTAAGTGTTGGGGCTCAGAAATGTCCTATTCTCATCCACCTTTCCCTTCATCATTCTTCACATTCCATTTCCCCATTAACCTTCCACGATATAATTTCCATAAATATACTTGGTTTTCACCTTATTGTTCTCCACTTTATTCATTTTAGTATTTAAAAGGAATTTGTGATTAAATGTTAGAAAATCAACATGTTTTCATACATATCTCAAATATGTGTGAGCTTTGTAATGTGTAGGAATATATGAAGGATTAATTCAAAAGACTTCTCAAATACTTCCTCCACCATTTCAATATTTGAGGAGATAATTCAAGCACATTCCAAGGAGAAGATCATGGATATTTGGTTGGAATATCTTATCCAAGATATATGAGAGATATGTGTGAGGAATTAAAGGGATTATATTTTGTAATAATGGAAAATAGGTTGAGAGGATTGTGGATCTGTAATAATGAGATGGTTATCTTATATTCAAGGCTCTCATGTATAAAAGAGAGTGCTCTCTCTTCATGAGGATTCAATTAGATTATTCACGTAGAAGAGGAATTAGATTATTCAATTAAGATGTAAATAGAATTAGATTAGTCATTAATGGTAGTCGTTAGGATTCGAAAGAGAAAGGGATTCTTAGCTTTGATTCATGGTTCTGGTTTTCATGCTTTCATTATTCTTTTATGACGATTAATTTTATTATTGAATGTAAGATTGCTTCATTGGTGAGAGATCTCATGTGTTGTTGTGCCATTTAACTCTTCACTTGTTGTACTTGCTTTTCCTTCATGTAGTTTTCCATTCCTAGATTACTTCCTTCATGCAATGTCCCATTCATAGATTAATTCCATTTATGCAACTAGATTAATTCAATTCAATTGTGTGTTAGATTAATGATTCTATTTCAGTGGTGTGTTAGATTAATGATTCAATTTCAGTTGTAGCTTAAAAATTAGATTATATTAGTCTCGCTTCAATCTTTCATATACTTTGTGTGTGCTTCGTCAGTTTATGAACCCGGGGTTGAAAAATTAGATAAGTTGGGTAAATACTACAATGCAATTAATACAACATTAGTTCGGCCCAATATAATGACTGTCGTTCCCTTGTCACGATTTTTGTTCCTTTTGTTGTTCACTTGAATGGGAAAATTTATGTTCCTTTTGTTGTTCCTTTGACTAGAACAACTGTCGTTCCCTTTATGATTGTTGTTCCTTTATAGGTGTTGCATCTATGGAGGCTGGGTATTGAAAACGAATGGTAAGAACTTATGTAGTGACAAGTAAAATGCTTGTGCCAGGGCCTACCTTTGGTTGATGCATAGAGTTTGTTTTTAGGACATATTTAAAGTCCAACACTAAGTAATCTTGAAGTTGTACTCGCTAAGAAATTCTGACCAACGTCGTTGTCGCACATTCAGGTCACTTTGCATAAAGAGGTGATGTAGTCCACAATGGTTCGTCTTTAGTTCAAATTTTCTTCCAGAAAGGTAGGGTATCCCAATGTTCAAGGAATATACAATGTATAACAAATCCAAATCATGTGTCACATAGTTCTCCTCATGCCTTCTTAGTTTCCTCGAGATGTAAGCGATCAATCAACCATCTTGCATCAAGACCCCGCCTAAGCCTTCCTTGGATGCGTCAATGCATACAAAGAAGTTTGCATCCATGTCAGGGACCCTTAGTATCAGTGTTGTTGTAAACATCTCTTTGAGCCTCCAAAATGATTCTGTGCACTTCTCGTTTCAAACAAACTTCTTGTTCTTCTTCTACAATTCCGTGATTGAATTTTCTATCTTCGAAAATCCCTCGATGAACTATCAATAGTATCCTGCTAAACCCATGAAGCTACGCACTTCCAGGACATTCGTCAGCGAAGGCCATTCCATAATAGCCTTGACCTTTTCTGGATCCACAACGATACCTTCGTCGGAGATGACATACCCTAAGTAGTGAATCCTCGACTGATAAAACGAGCATTTGGACAACTTCACATACAATTTGGTCTCTTGCAGACACTATAGTACCAAGCGTAAGTGCTCATCATGATCCTCCATCATCCAAGAGTAAAAAAAATATCGTCAATGAATACTTGGATGAACTTGTCCAAGTACTCATGGAACACCCCATTCATCAACTCATAAATACTCCTTGGGCATTTGTCAGTCCAAACGGTAAAACAATAAAATCGTAATGACCAAACCTCGTCTTAAAGGTGGTCTTAGGGACATCATCCTCCTTGATCCGTAACTGGTGATACCCTGATCGCAATCGATCTTTGAGAACACTGTCGTACCCTTCATCTAAACTAAAAGATCATTAATCGTTGGCAGTGGATACTAATTCTTAATCGTTGCTTTGTTCAATTGATGATAGTCAATCCAGAGTCTCCACGACCCATCCTTATTTTGTACGAAAACAACAGGCGCACCCCATGGTGACACACTCAGATTTATAAGTCCCAGGTCCAACAACTCCTTCATTTGTATTCTCAACTCCTATAAATCTAGGGTTGACATACGATAAGGTGTTATCGCTATTGGTTCAGTCCCCGCTTTTAGGTCTATGGTAAACTCCAATTCCCTCTACAGTGGCATCCCAAGTAACTTCTCTGGGAAGACGTCCACAAACTCTCTCACCATAAGAAGGTGTTCTATAACTTCTGCTACTCCCTTCTCGTTTAATGCAAGGATCACATAAAGCTTACATCCCTTGCGCATGCTCTTCCATAGTTGCAAGGAAGAGATGAACCTCAGGGAAACTCCCTAGTTCCCTCCTACAATCATGTGTCTTTGTCCCTCATCATTGACCAAGCTCAACCATTTCTCCTTACAGTTGAGTATTGCCTCATGCGATTCCAACCAGTCCATACCAATCACGATGTCATAACATCCTAAGATCGTGATGTACAAGTTGGCCCTGGTGAAAATCTCTCCCAGGTTAAGGGTACAACCTGTAACCTTTACTCCAACCTTATAGTTGGCTCCCAGAGCCATCTCTACAAACCTAAACTCATCATGTTAGACTGCCTTTACCTTAATCCCTTTTAGCTTTGCACCAGAGATGAAACTCTCAGTAGCACTGGGATCTATAAATACTAAGGGTCTGGTCAGCGATGATACCTGACGTCTCGAGCACAGACAATTGGTTCTCTTCTTGGCAGTTATTCACCACTGCATGAATCCGATGGGCCTTGCCCAAAGCTCCCACGGTAGTGGTTCTGGATGATCCATATGCTTCGGCCCCTTCCTCTCGGTAGTAATGTTGGTAATGTGGCTCCCCACAATCCAACACACTTTCTTTAGTCCCGTATTCCTCATACCCAAAGTAGAAGTTGAATTCTAACAATAGGGACAGACTCAAACTTCTTGATCTTAAGTTTCTGGGTAAATTGTTGTGAAGCATACCGAAGCAGCTCCAAAAATGGGCCTCGTACTCAGGCACTATACGATTGACCTATCGCAAGGCATTGAACGCATTGAGCCGATGCTCAACAAATTCCTCCTATAGATACCCTTCTCAAAACCATTCCTTGAACCACTCCCAAGACACGTCTTCATCCGCCATGTTAAAATGCGACACGAGTGTCTTCCACCATAGAAGAGTGCTTCCCTTCAGTTGAAAGACCACCATGCATACCTTCGTGTTGGAAGTATAATCACAAAGCGCAAATCACATCACTATACTATCCCACCATGCCTCGATGGATGCACCATCCGAGGCACCATAGAAATCAAAAAAATTGACCTTCTCGAGTTTGTAGTGAAAACTAATGGTACGGGATGGGCGCACTGTGGACCCTCTGAGGTACAGGTGCCCTAGCCTTATCTCATTACAAAAGGTGAATCAAGGCCTCTGAGAATCTCTGGAAGGACCTTGTCAGACCATCATCATCCCTTACAACAATCGACTCTAGCCCAAGGACTTATTCTTCCCCTTGGGGGTTAGAATTTGATGGTGTGGGAACCTCTAGAGGCGTTGCACCTCCTTCCATAGAACCATGCCACAAACCTTTGTGGCATACTATAATCGAGATCACTGCATGGGTACGCTAGGGTTCTATTTAGTGCTAGGTTAAAGCTCAAAGTTTTACTGTAGTGGAAAGCCTGGCGATCCAAAGTCGTAGGGTTGAACCCTCTTTGATACCATATGTAACAACCCCTTTGTTATGAGTATAAGAGAAGCAGAAAGTGAAAAATATATATTTTTTAAACTGGGTGACAACAATGATTAGGGATAAACAACACATCTAATGGTGAGCACCATGCCCACCAAAAAGGCAACAGATAACTATGACTCCACGCACTGGCATAAGAGAAATTGGGTGAAACATGTGTAAAACCACAAGGAGAAACTACTACCCATTTGACACAAACATGATCGTGCCTACAATATAAGGGGAATAATACCCATCCTAACATAATGGCCTTGATGACCAATTAACTAGAACCTCGATGGCGTGCAACCAAACGCATGAAGGCGTTCAACCAAAGTTCCCTAAATGATTACAATGAACAATGCTGATGCAGGATCATTACTCCATGTCAGCAGTGTGCCATCCAACCAGCACATCCAGCATGCATTTAATGGAAAAAGGGAGATGCGCAGCCCTCTCATTTTTCAAAATTTGAAAATTGTATTAAATTTTGTAAGGCTGCAAGAGCTGACCACACATTTGTTCAAGAAGTGGTTGAGGTTGCCTTAAATGGTAGCCTGCAACAAGCCCAATTCGTAGTCAGGCATGGACACTCCATTTATGTAATTTCGCTGTAGGATCCACTCTGTTATAGCGATAGTTCAAAGACGGTGATGTGGAGGATAAGCTCGAGAGAGCCCTCTTTGTAATTAGGGAGTGATAGAGGAGAAAAGAAGGGAAATTAGATAGGAGAGAGTTAGGAGGAGAGACCAGAATAGAGAGGTCTTGAGAGACAGATTTGAGACTTGTTATAGTCCAGCCTTTGTAAACATTTGTATAGACATACAGATTAATAGAAAAGTAGTTTTTCCTGCATACTATGTGTTTGATGTTTACATGTTTTTATGCATTTCATGTTTTAAATGCATAACTGGTGAAGCATTGTAGAAGTTTCAATTTCTTCCTATCTTGGAGTTTTCGAGTGCAAGGAGTGCATAGAGTCCGCAAGGTGTGCGTTGACAAAGGTGAGACAACCTCAGGAAATCTCAAGAGGGATAGCGTTGAACCTTCATCAGCAGAAGTGCAAGGAGTGAACAGGAAAGAACTATGTCTCGAGTTCAGGGAAGACATAACTACTAAAGGTTTTGTGGAAGCTTTGCAGGAGGGCATTGAGAAAGTGCATAGAGTGCACAAAAGAAATCTATTTTGAGTTCAGAAATAGGAGAAGTGTTAAGGATAAAGACACTCAGAGAGTTTTTGAATACTCTATTTTCTAAACAAGGAGTGCTTGAGCAGGAAGTTGCCAAGAGGGCACCAAATTCCCCTTTGAATCCCAGAGAGAAAAGGATTGAGTCCCTTAGAGATTCAAGTTCTGAAGCTTAGGAAGGATAGTGTTGTTATGCATAGAGTAATAACAAAGAGGATAAGGAGGTCGAGAAACCCTTCGAGGTTTCATAGTCGACGAAGCTTAGGAGGGATAGTTCTCCTATAACACAGGAGAGATCCAAAGGAGTTCAGCTCACAGGGGAAGTGAAGGTCGAGGCCTTCGAAACTTTGGAAAATATTCTAAGGGAAAGAAATAAATATCAAGAGGAGATCGTGAAGGGAGGATAGATCCGAACCATCAGATTTTGCACCAATACCCGACAACCGTCGGATCCAGATGAAGGTGCACTGAGTTTAACCTCTGGGATGGTTGCGTAGGAGAGCAGTTGAAAATGAATGGTGGAGATGCTTCGTAGAGAAGTGCCAAAATCCTGTGGACCATTGGATCTTGCAAAGTAGTGAGGAGATTAAGGCCGAGTGTCTTCCAAGACTCTAAGGCGTTGAATTTCATTATTTAAGAGTTCATGGTTTGGAGCGGCAAAGGATTGTGGATTCGCCGCATCGCAAACTCCCGGTTCACAAAATTCTGAAATCTCGCATTTAAATTTCACTATTTCATACTTGGGAATTTGGAGCAGAAAAGGATTGTGGAGTCGCTACATCGCAAACTCCCAGTTCGCAAAATCCTAAAATATTGTGTTTAAATTTTTCTATTTCAGAGTTTGGGATTTGGAGGAGCAAGGGATTATGGAGTCACTACATCACGAACTCCCGGTTCACGAAATCGTGAAATATCACGATTGAATTTCGTTATTTTGGAGTTCGGGGTTTGTAGTGGCGAGTGATTTTGGAGTCACTCCATCCTGAGCTCCCGGTTCACGAAATCACACTAGCCTTCGGATCTAGAGCGCAGTGGCCTGAGAGCCGCTGGATCAAGGATACGTGCACGAGGAGATTAGTCCCTAGGAGGTGCACAAGAAGAACTATATGGGCCGTGAGCTCTAGCACCAAGAACCGATAGTCGTCAGATCTGGAAGGATGTGCATGAGGTTTAAACCTTGTAACAATAGAAGGAGGAGTCTTTCGACTTCGCAACCCACTAAGTCCTGAAAATATCAGGACCGTCCATCATTGGAAGGCCACGTGGCGGAAATCAACGTATTTCGGGTATTCAGGCATCAAAAGGAAAAAGGAGGAGTCTTTTGACTTCGCAACCCATGAAGTCCTGAAAAGCATCATGTAGCACCCATCTAGGATGTTAGGAAATTAATCATTCATTACATACATACATAATAACAACCTCGTTTTAGCATGATTTCATTGATTTTCATTAACACAATTCTTCTACATTTGCTTAATGATAAATCTAGATAACATGATAAAATAAGTAATATGTTAAATCTATGATCTATAACTTAAAAAAAAAGTATATATATACAAAATATCAATAACCAAATACCACCGAAAAATACCTCCTCCTTAGATTGTCGAAGCTCATCCGTTGTAATGTAGTCATAGGTGCTTCCAAGCATTCTTTTCCCACTTTCCTAGGGTGAAACAACACAATCCTCCCTTCCAACTAGGAGCCTATCCAGATTCCTAACTCCAATAAACCTTTCAATTTCTTGGCCCTCCATGCCCATGACTCCAAGAACAACAAATCACAAATGCTCAAAGAAAACTATCACAAGAATCATCTCTTCCAAGAATTTCACAACCTTTCATCATGCTCAAACCTCTCCATCCTTCCCCCTCTTCTCTACTTCTTCTCCCTATTTATCAAGTTTCCATACACACTTCCCCAAGTCTACTCAACCACCCTTATTATTATCCATCAACCTCCCTTATCTAGATATTTTGGGAAAATATTAAAATAAAACTAAATATAAACGACTTGCATAAAAAAACAATAAATAAAATGAAAAGTCTTTCTTCACTCCACCATGCTCATTTAATTCATCACACCCACCATCTATCAAAGTCAAGAAGTTATTTAATTCTTCTTGATATTTGTATGCAATATAATTTACATATTCAATAAACATTCAATTAAATAGTTAATAATTTATTTTAAGAATTAATACATTAATTACGTATACTATTGTACATGGGTAGGGTATGTGTGTGTAGCTAGCGGACACATATCTCATGCATGTACTAACGATAAACAATCATTGCCTCTAGTGGATAGTTCTTATATGATCACTAAGACATGTAGGACAACAGATCAAGTAATGCGTCATTTAATAATCTTAATGAACTAAATTACACCAATTCATCAATCGCGCATTGTCACACTTAAGATATCAATAGGAAATCAAAGAGGGTTTTAAACATGGTAGGAACCAAGTGAGTAAACAATAGTGGCATCTCTAATCCCCAATCAGTATTTTTAACTAGCATCGAAGCATCCTTCCTTCCTAACCTACTTCCATCTTCCATCCTATCCTTTCCTCTATTGGACTAAGATAGAGCATCAACTGTATTGACCTAACTCCAGATAGAACCTATAAGA
>JASDQU010207284.1:3858-27997 GCA_032191745.1 Picea mariana
AGCTTATGTTTCACATTAAAGCTTGTACTACGCCAGATGAGATTTGGACAAAGTTGGAGGATATATTTGGAAAACATGATGAAATGAGAGGCCATATGCTCGAGGTCAAGCTAAATTACTTAGATCCAAGGAGTTTTGACAACATCCAGGGCTTATTTACTAAGTTCAAGTCCCTCCTCCTTCATATAAATGGATGTGGAATAGACAAATCCACTCAACACAATCAATTAATCCTTTCTATCTTAACAAAAATGGGCTCGGATTATGTTGTTTTCATCTCATAATTTCATAAAAATAGAGTCACTTCAATAGAATCCTAGGAAATGATGACATTGGATCAATTTATTGAATCCCAACGCATGAGAAAGATAAGCTCATAAAAATGGGGATAATCAAGGAAACCAATGTGCATGCACTTGCTATGCATGAAAGAAACAACTCATGCAATTCGAAGACCATGAAAAAAGGAAAGTGAAAGGTGCATGAACAACCAAAGAAGGAATGGAAATCCAAAAACTTCGATGATTCCTTAGGCTACAAAGGTGAAAAAGGAAAGAAAGGGAAGACCAAATGTAGTTACTGCAACTGTGGTTATCATCTCGATTCTGCATGCATGAAGAAACATATTGATCAGATGACATAGATTCTTTAGAAGAAAAACCTTGGAAATCACATTCACAAAGTTGTCAAGAAGAATTTGAAAGATCAAGCCAAATGAGGTAACTCTCATGCATTGATTGCCATTAAATCTTCTTCTAATACATTGATCTTAGATTTATGTGCATCCCACCATATGGAAGAAACATAGAATGTTGTATCTTCTATTTTTTCATGCACGGGTCCTCCCATCCTCATGGGAGATTATACCCCATTTGAGGTCATTGACCAAGGGAGAGTAGAACTCCCACACATAATTTTTTAGAACATCTTGCATGTTCCAAAACTCTCCATGAATCTACTCTCCATTTAGCAGATAATGCATTATGGTACAAGAAAAAGGGTGGAATTCACACTTGATTCCGTAACCATATATTTTATCTGTGATAACTCCACAATTGTTGTTTTGAGAGGTAAACCACCAATATCGTTTGTATACTTTCAGTAAATTCATTGCTAAATATAATTCTTCTTTACTACTGATGCATGTTGATAATACTAGTACATTATGGAAAAAGAGATTCGACCCTCTGAATTTCAAATACATGCAAAAACTATGAAAATAGGTTATGCTTATCAGCTTTCCCAACATACACTTTTCAAAAGGAGTTTCCAAGGATGTTTTCTTAGAAAACATCCTTAAGAAAAGTTTAAGAAAGGGAAGGTCTTGAGGGCCTCCTATCCTTTGTAGCTCATCCACCATGATCTGATGGGACCCTTTCCTCATCCGTCCATAATAAAATAAAGGTACATGCTCAGATTTATTGATTATTTCTCATGATACACTTGGGTGTATTTTCTTAGATAGAAGTCCAAGGTTTTTGAGCATCTCAAAGAATTCAAAGCACATGCAGAGACTCAGTTCGGGAGAAAGATCAAAATACTCTACATAGAAAATGGGGAGGAATATGTGAACCGCAATTTCCAACATCGTTTTTCATAGGTAAGTATACAGTTCCAACACACAACACCTTACACTCTGAAGAAGAACGAAGTAGCTGAGAGGAAGAACAAATCCCTCAAGGATATGGCCACTTGCATGTTGCATGCAAGATCTCTACCGCCCAAGATTTGGGATGAGGCACTTAACTTTGATAACTACATTCATAATATATATTGTCATAGATATGTCAAGGACCAAACTCCCTTTGAGGCATGGAGTGGAAACAAACCAAAAGTCACCCACTTCCAAATATTTGTATCACATGCATGGGCCCGTGTACCCTCTAAAAAGAGGAAAGAATTATATCTGTAGAGTACCACATACATATTTGTGGGATATCCAGATAATGTGAAGGGTTATAGGATAATTTATCCCTCTCTTTATAGGATCATCATTGAACGTAATGTTCAGTTTGAGGAAACTCCCTTGCATGCACCATTGGAGCCACATGAAGAGACCTTTGTACAACTACATGCACTAGACATCAATGATGATAAGTCTACTCACTCATATCATGGTTTATATCTGAGATTCAAATATTATTCATAATATGATGAGCATGTTGATGATCAATATGCAGATTTTGAGCCACCACATATGCCCAAGTGGGAAAAAACCACCCTATAGGAAGAGAGAGACCTTGTGGGGGATCCCAGATTAGAGTAGGACAAGGTCTCATTTTTATGATCCTCTTCATGCACTCAAATATACCAAACCATTTATTCCCATGCATTTCTATATGGTTCTATATTTAGACCCACATACCTATGTAGAGGCTATAGGGAATCCCTTCCGGGAAGCCTCATGCAAGAGGAGTATAACTCTCTCCTAGAGAACCAAACTCAAGATTTTCTTTCGCTTCCTTTAGAAAAGAATTTTGTCAGATACACACAGGTCTACATGACCAAGAAGGAAGTAGACAGATAGGTGAGAAGGTATAAGGAAATACTGGTTTTCAAAGGATTTTAGCATATCCACGAGATATACTATGATGATACCTTTTCTCCCGTAGAAAGGATGGACTCCATCTAGTTGGTACTTGCCATTGCAACAACCAAGGGATGGGAATTTCACTAGATGGATGTGACAAACACTTTTTTTCATGGGGATCCCTCAAAGGATATTTACATGGAGCAACCATAGGGGTTCATTCAGAACTCATCCTTAGTGTGCCCACTGAAAAATTCCCTCTATGGCCTCAAGAGAGTTCCTAGAGCATGGCATGTGAAGATGGATGCCTACTTGCTTTCTAATAATTTGGTTAGATGAAAATCAGATCCGAATGTCTACATTCTAAGAACATCAGACTCCTTGTTGATCTTATTTCTTTATGTTGATGAGCTCCCGATCACAATAAGTTTGACATCAACAAGTCCTATAGTCAAAGACATTCTGGATGATAGTATCTCTATGATGGACATGGTTGCATTGAATTATTTCCTTAGTATTGATATTAGTCAGGATGCTTCAGGAATCAATCTATCTCAAACTAAGTATGAAAATAGTCTATTGGTTAGATTCCATATGACCGAATGCAATTCAAAAACCAC
Source organism: Picea mariana (assembly GCA_032191745.1). NCBI lineage: Eukaryota > Viridiplantae > Streptophyta > Pinopsida > Pinales > Pinaceae > Picea > Picea mariana. The sequence continues at coordinate 7,009 of JASDQU010207284.1, forward strand.
ACCCTTTCTGTGTAGGGTACATATTGAGGATGGAGAGGATACACCAGTGGTGGAAAACACTTTGTATTGATAGCTTGTGGGGAGCCTTCTATATCTCACCCATACCTGGATAGATCTCTCATATGTAGTAGAGATAGTTTACATGTACATGTAGGAGTTGCATGAGCTACACTAGAAGGCTTCCAAGTGTATCCTAATATATTTTCAAGGAACTACAACTTATGGGATCCATTATGTAGTAGGTTGTGCATTCTATCTCATGTGATTCACCAATTTTGATTGGGTTCGCGATATCATGGATTGAAATTGCACTTATGGGTACATGCTTAGATTGAKTTTTGATTCCATTTGTTGGTCGATAAAAAAAAAATCAAATATTGCTCTATCGTCAACAAAGGMCTAGTAAAGAGGAGTGGTAAATGTCACTATTCAGGCACTTTGGATTAAGAACTTCCTTGCTAAGATTGGCATCTAGTTTCATCATCCAATTGACATTTAGTGTGACAATCAGAGTAATCTCAAGTTTTGTAGAGACCCAKTGCAACAACAACAAACCAAACACATCGAGATCCATCTGCACTACATCAGAGATATGGTACATGATATAATCATTGATTTGTAGTACTGTCCGTTCGACGAAAAGACTGCATACATCTTCACCAAGACATTTACTGAGTGAAATTTCCACTTCCTGCACGATTGTCTTGGAGTGAAGGACACAACTTCTTAGTAGTTGTATTTCCTTCTTCATTTTTGATGCATTGAACTTTGAGGAGGGGTTTTCACATGAGTTTTTCCCTCTTTCCTCCATTTTTAAGTGTTTTATTCTTAGATGCATTGTACAATGGGTACCTAACATGGCCTTGATTGTCGAGACCCATTCGTCATGTACACCCTAGTAGTGTTCAGGGGGGGTGTTGGATATATTACACACTCATATAGGTAATGTTTTTCCTAAGGTTGATAGTCCAATGTTGAGAATGCTTCCTTAGATGAGAATATTCTCTCTAGAGATTATTCCCCTACATGATAGGGCACTCCTCTTTAATTCAAAGTCAGTTACACTTAGTTACACTCAGTTAGACTAGTGGAAGTCACTCAAGCATGACAACCTCAGTTTTATAAATAGCATTTGAATGTGTTTCTCTCACTTCCACACATGCGACTCAATTAACTAATGATTGAATGGATCAATTAGCTACAACTAGGTGGTATATTAATTTGGTTTCTATAAATTAGTGTCTAGATATCTCTAGATCACTACTATGGAGACTTCACTTATCCATGTAGAGTATATCATGTGTAATTAATCATTCAATCATTAGTGAATACAATTGTATTCATTCTTTTATCTCATCTCTTCTCTGCTCCCAATTTGCAAGCATTGTATGAATTGTTAGCTAGATTTTGTATGGAGGTTTCACCACAATTCTACACAAACATGGTCAAGAGAAATTTGAGAATGAATATGTATAGAGTAGAGGGTTAATTGAAAACTCTAGAGATTCAATTTAAGGGCATTCAGGACAACCTAATGTAGGAAAAGGATGGCTGAAAGAATTCCACGCAAATCACATATGTGATGTAGTTGGAAATAGAATTACAAATTTATGAGGAAAATCTTAGTCATTCTTTCTCTCTTATATTATATTCCCCTACAAATTCAAAAACAAAATGTCTTGATATAAAATACAAATGGATATGGCCTCTTCTAATGGAATTAGTTATAAGCCTAGAAAGGATTTCACAAGAGAAAGGAAAATTTCTTTCTTGGGGAATCTTTGGGGTTCCAGGTAATATCCAAAATACTATAGGAAAACAAAACATTATGATTTCCGATTTACAATAAGGGGAGCAAGAAAATAAATGATTCCTATGACCTAAAACTAAGCATATTTGAATATTATTCAAAAGGTTCAACGACAATCCATCCCTTAGCTAGATACCAACTGAGACCTCAGAAGGGAGATCAATACATAGGGGTAGAAGGTATAGAAGGAGGTTTGGGAATGGATCCAGTTAGGGGTCCTCTCAAAAACATTGTTGGGAGGAAATATTTCCTTCAACGTGCCCAAGAAAATCCTTGAAAGAAATACCAATGAAGAAAAATTACTATAAAATGGGTCCATAGAGAAAGATAAGCCCCTTCAAGGGTAAAACCATGATTGTGTTATCATTTACATAAGAGGTTTGTGGAGACCCTCTAAAAATATATCCATAGAGAGATTGGTGAAGTTGCATAGACTTGATATCATTTTCATACAAGAAACTATGGGTGAAGGCCAAAATGTGATTGGAACCCTAGACAAAATCATGAAGGAGAGGAACTTATTCTCTTTAGATTCTATGGGAAATTCAAGGGGTTTGTTAACTATATGACCAAAAAAATCCTCAATCTAAATTATTCTTTACTTTTATTAGGTATCTAGTTGAATTTTTAATTTAAGAATTAGGGAAAAGGATCCGTAATAAATTGATATGGATCATATGGAGGAAATGTTTTTTGGAGGATTTTTTCTCTTTGAACTATATCAAGAATGATATGGTAATTATTAGGAGTTATTTAAATTTTACTCTTAATATATCAGAGGTGCGGGTAGAAGTAGAAAGATGGGATATACTACCATATTTATTTATATATAATATAGAGTAAGCATGCCTTGTGGATGTTGAACTAGTAAAAATTATACCTACTTGGCGGAATAACAAAGTTGGTGGATGATGCAGGAGCATTATTAGCAAAGCCCACGTGGAGGGGCAACTCAGCGCCATAGAGCGCCTTTTTGATTATTTGGAATCTAAAAGATGGCATTTCTAGTAGATCCATTTTGGATGGATGATTGAAGAAGAGAAAAACGCTTGAAAATTGAATGATCGCGAGAGATCTGGGAGTTTCACTCTCAGACTTTAATGTAATGGAGCTTGATTAGTTGTTAACTATTACTTCGATAGGAGAGGTAGTCAAAGGGAACCCTAGAGGACCTCTGGTATATGTAGATGCATTGTATGCCCAAATGAGGCTATTGGAGGAGTATTGTTACTAAATAGTAGGTAGAATAGTTCTTAGAAAGAACTTGAGAGAGATACGACTCTGTTGTATTCCAGCCTGGACATATTGTAATCATATTTTCATGTTAATGAAAAGTTAACAATTTTTCTTGCACATCGTTGCTCATGTGTTTATGTGTTTTATAAATGAATGTTGTATATGCATGTTAGATTTCATCTGCATGAGATAGATAGTTTTTCCTATCTGTTCAAGAGTTGTTGATTTCAGTCTGGATTTTGTGTGGCCAAATGCAAGGAGTGCATGACAGATTTCTGAAGACTTTGTGAGCCAGGTGCAAGTGTGCATAGAAGAAATTTGTTTCGATATTAAAGAGAGACAAAGTTACTGAATAATCTGTAAGAAAGAGCTCTGCAACGTGTGCATTGAGAAGGAGGTTTCCAGGAGGGCACAAAGAATTCCTTTGAGAGGAAGTGGAAGGGTCGAGACTCTTTTAGAGTTCTGAGTTAGTTAAAAAAAATTCAAAAGAGATAGTGCAATGAGTGCACATAAAATTAGACTTGTTCCAAGTCCAGAAGCCTAGGAGGACGAGCGTTAAGGTGTCAAGAGGGTGCAACAAAATCCTTGGAAGAAAGTCAAGGACTAAGTTCCTTGGAAGGCTGAGCGATTTCAAACCTCGAGAGAGAAAGAGTGCAAGTGTGCACAGAGACTCTGCAGGGTGTGCAGAGACTAAGGGACCTTTACTGGTTCAAGTTGCAAAGACAACGCAAGGAATGCACAGAGGCAAATGTAACAAGTGCCAAAGCTCAAGGAGAAACACATTTTTCAAGAGTGAAAAGTGAGACCCAGAGCAGTCAAGATCGTATGAGAAAGATCAAAGGTTGCAACCTTTGACACTAATAAATTTTCCCAATTCTAGAGAAATTAAAATCTTAGGAGGAAGAAGAAACAACTATCATCATATCAACTGCAGGGAAAGATATCTGGACTGTCGAATCTCACGTCCAGATAGGAGGAGTGTGTAGAGAAGAGAAAAATATCCCATCCATCGGATCTGAGTGCATGGACCAACAGTCGTTGGATCCAGAGGTAAGGTGCACGAGCTTTAATTTTATTTGGCTACACAGGAGCAAAGGTCCAAAGTCCTGAAGAGGTTAGGGACCGTCCACCATCAAGGGGGACATGTGGAAGAAGATCTAAGAGTTCAAGGATTCAGACTTCAGAAKATTTACAAGGAGAAGAGAGCAGAACACACAAACTCTGAAGAGCGTAATTGATCCTAGTCGTTGGCGTAGGAGGACACATGGCAGAGATCCATGGATTCTAAAGGAAGAACCCTTCAGAGAAAAGGCAGGAGGAGAACACCCGAAGAGCTGGGAGCCGAAGAAATCCTGGTCATCCATTGAGACAGGGCACGTGGCGAGAGACCAGTGTTTCGTTGATTCATAAATTGGGAAAACCAAGGGTAGGAGAAGTGAAAACTAGCGAAGTTCGAAGTCGCAAGGTCATCAAAGCCATCTGTGGAAGAGGACACTTGGCAGAAAATCTACTAGTCTGGAGACTTAGMACTCCGAAGATTTTGAGGAGAAGTGTTTCAGAATTCTTGAAACGCTGGAGCCGAAATCGTTGAGAGTCRTTGATATGAAGGAGTAGSGGGGATCAACGATCCTTGTGCAGGTTATATTCGTGGTTCGAGATTTGAATAATTTACAAGAGTTGAGAATTGAGATTCTCCAAGGCCGGAGTTCGAAGGGGATCGCAGCCGTTGGCTATTGGATGGGCAAGGACCATTGATTCTTGTGCAAGATATATTTGCGGTTYGGGTTCAGAAKATTTGGYGATGGCTACATTCGAAAYAGCTGAAGCTTGAAGTCTARAGTGCTTAGGATAATAAGCCTCGGGTCATAKCCCGAGGTCATATGGAGAGAGGGGCCTAGCAGRAGGAGCTAGTGCCTTCCTAGAGAATTCACCGATTTAGAAATTGAGAAAAAGGGAGAAAGCAACTCACAAAAGATCCAAAGTGCGAAGTCGCGAATGGAGATGGCCCACGGTCACAGTCTATGGTCATGTGGAAGGAAGGGGCTTAGCATAGAGAACTATCTTCCATTTGCATTGAGATTTGAACAATGCTTAGGAAGAGGGCCCGCGGGTTCATATGACCTACGTTAGGAGAAGAAGGGGGCATGTATGAGTTGATTTGGGCTCAAGCAGTAGCCGAAGAGTGAATCCAAATCAGTATCTTGATCAATCCTAGACCAGGAGGTCAAAAACCCCGAGCTTTGGAGGGGGGTTTTCATCAGTGGAAGAGGGGTATTAAAAGGAATTTATAGGTTCTTGGTGACATAAAAATTAATGATGGAGTTAGATATGGTTATATGCTAGATGGAGGAAGTTGTAGCTTTGACTATATACACATTCTAATTCAGATAGAGAATCAAAAGTTGAAGCCAATGAGCCCATTTAAATTTAAACCAACCTGGTTAGAGGATGAAGAGTGTATAAAAACGATAAAACAAGAGTGGGTTAGCTATGATGAGACCCCAAAAGACTCAACAATTACCAATTTACAATAAAAATAAGGAAATTAAAAGTGACAGTGTCAACATGGCCCATAAATAAATTTTAAAATATAGATAAGAATGAGGTGGGGTGATCCAGGTGGATATCAGTAGGCCACCCACCTTTTCCAACTGGCTCAAATCAGTTTTCTGGCAATTTTGGCAATTTACTATTTTTAGCAGTTTTAAACTTCTGGGGCCATTTTGAGGGCCTAAATGAAGGTTTTTCGGGATTGAGATTCATAATTATAGAATAAGGAATGATTGAGCCCCAAAAATGAATCTCCTCGATGATGCCTTTCCAACGGGCTATCGTATGCCTAAAACAAAGATCGTATGCAAAAGTTACGACCCCGATAAGTTGATGTACTAACTTACCCAAACAGGGCCCACATGACTTTTGGCGCTTCATCTCCTAGGGTTAGGTTTTTGGATGTATAGGGCTTTTGGAATTTCGGCTTATTGTAAAAATTCCTTCAAAGACTCATTGTAGTCATCTTCTTGCGAATGTGAGTAGCCGTCACATCTCTTCTCAGAGATAAGCTGCCACCATTCTAGCGAGTCTTTCACTCTATATTTTTATAGTCTGTACATTTCTCTCATTAATAGAAATCATGTATTACTGTATATTTTCTTTTATGGTTTCATATCTGATACATTTCTATTATATTATTGAATATCTTTGATATCTCTATGCATTTCTTTATTATATCTCCACTCTCATTTCGTGCTGAAAATAATCCAGATCAGTGGTATTAGAGCAGGCTGCTCTTGATCATTTTTTTTTTTTTTCAGTACATCTCCCCAACAAGGTTCGAGTATAGAAAGTTGGGTCTTGAGCTTGTCTCTNTCTCATTAATAGAAATAATGTATTACTGTATATTTTCTTTTATGGTTTCATATCTGATACATTTCTATTATATTATTGAATATCTTCGATATCTCTATGCATTTCTTTATTATATCTCCACTCTCATTTCGTGCTGAAAATAATCCAGATCAGTGGTATTAGAGCAGGCTGCTCTTGATCATTTTTTTTTTTTTCAGTACATCTCCCCGACAAGGTTCGAGTATAGAAAGTTGGGTCTTGAGCTTGTCTCTCTTGACGAAAATCTCTCTCACATGCCCAAGAAACCCTCCATGGCAGAAGAAAAGAAAAACAACAGAGTAGACGATCCTATCAATTTGTTGCTTGAGCAAGCTCTCATGTGACAGAGGGACAAAATGATGGAGAATTTTTCCCACATCCTTCAACACCTCTCGATAGCATCAGAAACATCTTTATCAAGCGACCACTTTGGAGGCACCTTGCATTTTAAGGTACATGTCAATTTTGATATTCCTATATTTGAAGGTCAGATAGATGCAGATGCTCTAGATAAATGGTTAAATTTTTTAGAAGGTTATTTCTTTGTTTACAATTTTTATGACAGAGAAAAGATCATCTTCGCGTCCTTAAGGCTCTCTCCCATGTCAAACATTGGTGGAAAACTTACTGGAAGAAAATTTCCACAGAGGAGTCTAGAATATATGGGGTCAATCCCACTTGGGATTTTTTTGTGGATGTGGTAAATGAACAATATTACCCTGTTGGCAACTACGAGGACCAGTACATGTGATGGACCACACTGTGGCAAGAAAGGGGCCAAGCAGTTCCAGATTTCACCAATACCTTCCATACCTTGCACACCAAGCTGGGTATTAAAGACTTTGAATGAAATTTGGTTCTGAAATATTGTGGGGCTCTACACAGATACATCCAAACTGAAATGGATTTTCTGGACATCTCATCACTCGATGCTGCTTATCGATATGTTATTAAAATCAAGAAAAAATTTAAGCACCAGAACAAACCGGAGTTTGAGTTTGCAAATCCGCAACAACCAAAGTATGACAAAGATGACCCTAACAAACAATCTCTTGAAAACCAGTCCAAGCCACAGGAAAATAAGGGTCACGTGAAGACAAAGAAGGACTGGAAAATGGTGCAATTTCCACAAAATCCCTTGGAAAAACACTGACGAATGTTGTCAAAATAGTCATTGGTGGCCGAGATCAAAGATAAGGAGCTGAACCCTGATTCAGAATCTGATTTTGAAAATACTGGTAAAAGACAGATCATTGACACAGACCCCACTACTATTGTTGCGACTGCATCAATTCAACCAGAAGAACCAAAAGATCCTGAAGAGGGGGAGCGCCTTTTTCATTCACATATATGGGTGGGAACCCACTGCATTTTATTGTTGATAGCGGAATCCAGAAGAACCTCATCTCAATAGAGGTCGTCAAACAGTTGGGATTGTTGACAACACCACACCCACATCCATACAACATCGGGTGGCTTCGCCAAGGACGAGATCTCTATGTCAACCAACAATGTCGATTATCATATGGCATCCCACCCTTCAAGGATGAGGTATTATGTGATGTTTCCCCACTGGATGTCTGTGATGTCCTCTTGGGCCAACCATACATGTGGAGATTCCATGCTATTTATGAGTCTTGACCCCGTAGTGTCATTGTTACTTTGGGGGGTCATCTCTATAGAATACCAGAGGTAGTTCCAACTATTGTTGCATCTAAACCRTTCTGCAAGGTAGTATCTCATACTACAAAATTCAACTTCATCACAATTTGTTCAAAAGGGGAATARAAGGACACTGCAACCACTACAGCCTCACCCCAAGTACCTTCTATCCAACAAAAGCAGGTCGACAAGGTTGTAGCAAAGTGAAAATATTCCTTCTACACATAGGCATGTCATGTAGGCATACTAGTTTAAAAGGTCCAACCCTTCTAGCCACATGTTCRTGACAACCTTCAACAAGCTAAGCAACACAACTTCTCCAACAAGGCAAGCATCTCATCAAGATGCAGATTCAACAAATGCTTTTCCCTCTCCCCTGGGTACTCAATGAAATGGATACCATTTCTTCTTAATGAGGGAGGATTGATCCAGGTAGATATCGGTGGCCACCCACCTTTTCCAACTGGCTCAAAACAGTTTTCTGGCAATTTTGGCAATTTACTATTTTTAGCAGTTTTAAACTTCTGGGGCCATTTTGAGGGCCTAAATGAAGGTTTTTTGGGACCGATATTCTCAGTTATAACTAGAATCATGATTGAGCCCCAAAAATAAATCTCTTTGATGATACCTTTCCAATGGGCTATCATACGCCTAAAACAGAGATCATATGCAAAAGTTACGACCCCGGGAAGTTGATGTACTGACTTACCCAAACGTGGCCCACATGAATTTTGGCGCTTCATCTCCTAGGGTTAGGTTTTTGGATGTTTATAGTTTTTGGCATCCCGATTTATTGTAAAAAGGCCTTCAAAGCCTCATTGTAATCATCTTCTTGCGAATGTGAGTAGCCATCACATCTCTTCTTAGAGATAAGCTGCCACCATTCTAACAAGTCTTTCACTCTGTATTTTTACAGCCTTTGTACATTTATTTCATTAATAGAAAAATGTATTACTGTATATTTGTGTTTATGGTTACATCTTTGATACATTTTAGTTATATTATTGAATATCTTCAATATCTATGTGCATTTCTTTATTATATCTCCGCTCTCATTTCATGTCGAAAATAATCCAGATNATGTATAATACATTTTCTCTATTAATTCCCCACCCCATCCTCACCCTCATATATATGAGGATGAGGGTGAGGGTGAGGGTGGGGTGGGGTGGGGAATTAATAGAGAAAATGTATATACATTATCTCTTTTAATTCCCTTCCACCCACCCTCGTATAGGGTGGGGTGGGGAATTAATAGAGAAAATGTATATATGAGGGTGGGGGGGAAGGGAATTAATAGAGATAATGTATATACATTATCTCTATTAATCCCCCCCACCCTCATAAATGAGGGTGGGGGGTGGGGTAATTAATAGAGAAAATCTCTAATACATTTTCTCTATTAATCCCCCCCTACCAATTTAAAATAAAAATAAGAAAATTAAAAGTGGCAGTATCAACATGGCCTGGAAATAAATTTTTAATATAGATAAGGATTTGAAGCAAGTGGAAATAAATACAGAAAAACTCTAAGACAATAATGAGCATGGGAATTTTATTGAAGATGATAAATTCTAGTTAAGGAAACTAGAAAATACTAAGAAGAAATTGCTAAATGGGAGGGAAGTAGAATGGAGAATGAAGAGTAGGAAATTTGGCTAGAAAAAGGAGATGAAGATTATGCCAATACTTTCATAATTATGCAAATAATATGAAGATTAAATACAATATAGGAGATGAAAAAGAAAAAGAAAATTGGCTAGAAAAAGGAGATGAAGATTACACCAATACTTTCATAATTATGCAAAGAATAGGAAGATTAAATACAATATAGGAGACGGAAAAAAAATAGTAAAGTAAGGAAGTTTCATGAGATATCTAACTTCCAATCTATATATATTAAGTCAAATATAATAAACAAATAAAAAATAATGAACATGGCCAATTTCTTTCCAACATTTGTGTATGGGGAAGAGAACCAATTGTTGATGGGAAAACTCAAAGGAATAATTAAATACTATTGTGTGGCATGTTTTAATAGGGATACAACTCCTGGTCTTGAGTTGAACTGTTCATTGGATTCTATGAATTATTAAAGAATTAAGGAATTCAAGGATAGTATTTGGACTATTCAATTCCACCATTCTATCCTTTATTCAAAAAATGATAGGCCAAAAACCTTTGATGAATTCAAACCAATCTCATGAAATTGTATATACAAGATCATGAAAAAAATATTGGCAGTAAGAGTTAAAAAGATCCTTTTAGAGGTATATCCTAGGAATGACTTGTTAATTTAGCTAGTAATAAGATTCATGAGGCCATTAGAGTAGTTCAAAAAGGGTTACATACTATTAAAAAATAAAACACCAGCGATGGTTATAAATCTTGACCTGTAAAAAGTATATGATATGGAAAGTTGACTTTATATAAATATGATGCTTCTACATGTGGGATTTAATATACATATTGTCAATTGGATAATGGGTTGTTTGACATCATTTTCATTTTTTTGTCTTAGTAAATGGGTCAATATCCAAATTTTGCATTCCTTCAAGGGGATTGAGACGAGAATTCCCCCTACCATTATTTATTTTCTTAGTCATTGCTAAAGGTCTAACTAGGGTAATACTGGAGGCCAAAATAGTTGGAGCTATATCAAGGGTAAATATGGGGATAACCCTCTTTCATATCTCATATTTTGTTTTTAAATGATGTACTTGTTAGTCTCCAATTTTGACTATATTTTTGCCTACATCATGTCAGATATACCCCCATTTTCATATCTAGTATCATTTCCTTCTAGCCTTACCATGACACATTTGACATCCTTTTACCCTAAATGGAGATATTCAAGGTATTCCTATGATTCAAGTTATTTTTAATGTATTTTGATATTTTAAACTAATATTGATACTAACATGATATGAGTTAGGTACTTATTCCCTTGAAGCAGATTTATCAGTACCAAGTACCGGCTCGCACTTAGTGGAGATGTCAAAGACTTGCATGACATGGCCAGATTGGATTGACAGTCTAATTCATATGAGTGATTGAGTCATAACTCAATGTGATGACTCAGATCAAAATTGTAGAACTATTTTATTATGATGCTTTATGATCCACGCTTCTTGACACTGTGTGTCATGAAGCTGTGAAATTAGTTTTAACTGACTATGAGTCATTTTTGGATCTAAGATTTGCTTAGATTAATGCACCTATGTTCAAGACTATTTTGGGAGGATCTATATAAACTAAGATCACTCTCAAGAAACATTGGTTATGATATGTTATGTGATGCGATTTTTGATAATATAATTTGCTATGCGTTATGTCATTCTCTGTTAAATGATTTGAGTTTTTTTTTGAGTTATGGAGTGTGAGGTATGAAACGGTTATGCATGGAATAATCTGAGTAGATATGGTTTCGTTTTAGGGCAATTGCAACTCTTGGTTGGGCCCACCAACAGGTTCAATTCACTATCTCCTTTCCACAATATAGTTAGTTCATTTTTAGTTCTAGAATCTGCATGTGAGTTAGTTTTTCATTTGAAGTTACTCTGCTAAATTCTGGCTTAGTTATTTTCTGTTAGTTCGTTCCCAGGTTGATATTATCTTGTAAATCGTTGAATGTTGGAATGAGTTATTTGCCATTATAGAATTTGAAGAAAGAACCAAGTGCTTAATCTAGATTTGCTCTGTTTTCCAGTTTTCAGTTTGATCATGATTTAAAGATAATTCGAGTTTAGAATTACTCTGTTTTGTTAGGATAGCTAGCTTATGGTCTGATTATAAGAAGCTTCCAGTACTTGTAGAGTAAAATAGGACATTTACTAGTTTCATCTTTGGTATATTTCGAACTGTTTGATACTTAGATTAAATAATAAGTTTTTAAAATGTTTTCTCTTTTATGGTTTAGATAGAAATGTTGATGATTAGATGTTTAAGATAATGGTAGATAGTCTTGGGTGATTTCTTTAGATTAGGAATGGAAATACCTTTGCTTAACTCAAAACTATTTCCATTTGATTAATTAGACAAGATATGATTAGTTTTAAGATAATCATTAGGATTTAGTTTCTAAGAGTAAGTTTGTTCTTTCTTCTCAGAATAACCTTTAGGTAGGAATTAGAATCTTACCAACACATATAGTGTAGCAGCTCTAAGTTCACTTACCCTGGTTTGACAATTTAGTGTTTTCAAGTAATAAAATCTTTAATACAACAGCCTGACAATAATTCTATTTAGTAATTGATCAATGAGAGGAGAAAACAAACTTCAATAGATTTTAGATCTTTACTACATTAATTTAGGTGTGGATATCAATATACAAAAACTTGCAATTTGTTTTAGTGATTTGGAAATAGAACAATAGATCTATTTGTTACAACTCTTTCCTTTCACGTAAATTGATTTCCAAATAGACTTTAAATATCTAAGTTTTTTATTAAATCCTAATGGATATGGAGTAAATATCTAAGTTTTTTTTTTTTAAATTATAGATAAAATAGAAACTAAAGATAACCATTTGTGTAATCAATGGTTATCAATAGAGGCTCGGTAGACTCTATTCAAGTCAATACTAGAAGACATACCAATATTTTTCCATTATTTGGCCTATATCCCAAATTGAGTATTGGAGAAAAATAGAAAAAGGTGTTTTAAATTCTCATGGATATGGGAAAAAGATAATCTATACCCCTAGTGAAATGTTAGAGTATAGCAAAGCCACAAAAGGAATTAGGTGGCTAAGGTTTAAAGGACATGTACTTTTTTGGGAAATCATTTACAACGAAGGGTGAGAACCGACACATTTGTTATCACAGGTTCCTCTGAAACTCAATCTTAGTTTTTCTTTTATCTAGTATGTTTTCATGAGAAATAGAGATCATAGAGGTAGATTTAGGGGAAACCCAAAACAACAAAAAGAAGAAACCTCCACCCAAAAAGAAATAGAAACTGAGACTGGAACTCTGGCTCAGGAAACCATAGAGAAAAACATATAACCAGGAAACACCACATACCAAAAAATTCAAATTCCTGGTGATCCAAACTCGGTTGACACAGTTAATCCAGAAGAAGTGCAAGATATTTTCAGGAACCCTGACACTATAGTTTCACAAATAACAACTACAACTGTTGAATCAAAGGTAATAGGATCCTCAAAAGAACCAATAGGAGATAGTAATTCTGTCAAAAAGAATCCAGAGAGGTGGGATTTCACACCCTCACCAAAGAAAGATCAGATTGCATATACAATTTTTGGTAATCCTTTTAACATGGCAGAAAGAGGGAGAGAATTGGATAGAAGAGAAAGAGGAGAAATTCATGTTGAAAATGAAGAAGAAGAACAAGTAGAGACTAAGCTAAGACTAGAAACCACCTTTGGGTTTCCTATTTTGGATTTAGTCCATAATGTCAATATGAAAAATATCCCACCTTCAGCACTACCAACCTTTTATGGGAAAAGTAGTGAAGACCCATATGTCTTTCTTTTTGAGTTTGATATCCTGTGCAGGAGTTATAACTATCTCTAGGATGCACATAAGCTGAAGTTGTTTATTGCTACCCTAAAAGATTTTGCATTACGTTGGTTCATGAGTTTAGGAGAGTACAACATTAGATCTGGGGAAGATATGTAGAATTTTTTTTTAAATAAGTACCAAGACTATTGTAGACCCAAGGATTCTCGAAATGATTTTTTTAAAATGCAACAACAAGATGAAGAGAGCCTTGGAGATTTCTTAGAAAGATTTACATATACTCTTCAAAAATCCAAATATAATGATCTCCAAGATGAAGCAATCAAGACTCTTTTCTTAAAAGGGGTTTTAGATGAATACATTGACACTCTCAACTTAATGGCTTCAAGAGACATTTATCAGAAAGAATTTGAAGAACTCAGTGAACTATGTAGAACTTATCGAGAAGTAGGGGGAAAACTACAAAAAGTGTGAGAGAACCTGTCAACAAAAACACCAAAGTACCCACATCTGGTGGAGTTACTAGAAATTAATTGGGAAACCTCTTGGAAAATTTTAAAACATACATTTTAGGAACGATTGGCTCTCAGTTAGACACTCTGAAGATTAAGAAAAAGCAAGAAGAGGAAAACCCTGTATTAAGCATATTCTGCCCAAAATGCAGAAAAGGCATCCTTTACGAGAATGTCCTTTGGACAATGTTTCTGTATGTGCAATATGTACTAAAAATCATAAAACAGAAGATTGTCCATCCTTACCAGGATTGCAAGCTATATTCAAGGGAGGAGAAGCTCCAGGGACTCCATCTGCACCTAAGAGGCCTTGGCAACCTAGGAACTCGAATATGTATCAAGAACCATCCCCACAACCTTCCAGCTACTATCCACCCTTCTCTCAACAATAACAACATCCATGGAACTGGCCAAATTGGCCTCCGTAAAATGTCTCTTCTCAACCTTGGTACCAAGGATGGAGAGAACATAATTATGGAAATAACCAACAACAACATGCGGTACCAATTCCCCATAATCCATGTACTCAATACCCTCCAAACATGCATCAACTATTGCCTAGTTTTACTCCACCTCCTTTACCACCCATTCAACAAACTCCTCAGCAGCCTTAGAATCCACCTCGTCCTACCATATTACCCGCTCAACCCATTCCAAATCCTAACAACAGGCCACCTCTGCCACTCCATAGTGCTGATTTTCAAAACTACCCAACTTACACCATAAACCCCCTTTCCATACAAGAAATACAGTTAAGATTTGGGAAAAATTTAAATAAAACTCAGCCTGTAACAAGAACAACACCAAAGGTAATTATCCAAGAACAGGAAGAAGAACCTGTAGATGATTTATCAAACTGGGCATCTTTGAAAGATGTCATCATTCCAAAGAATAAAGTATCTGAATCAGAGAATAACATACAAACTCAGGTTCCCCAAACACCTCCTTTTCCTGAGAGGTTGCTCATTGAAAAACCAGTTGTTCAATCTGAGTTTGACATCATGAATGAACTAAAAAATGTCTGTGTTAAGATTCCATTGTTACAAGCAATCATAGATGTTCCAATCTACGCCAAGACCATTAAAGAACTCTACATTAAGAAACCAGGTTGGAAATAGAAATATCCACCCATGATACACCTAGTAGGCCAGTCATCGAATTGTATTTCTGAAGCTCCTAAGATTGTGAAGTATGTCAACCCCGGGAGCCCAATAGTTTCAGTTACTATCAACAATGTTTCTATTGGTAACACTTTAGTCGACTTAGGTGCAGCCATTAATATAATGACTATCAATACAGTTGAACTGTTGCAACTAAGTCAATTCCTTCGCCCTACCCCTACAGTTCTTGAACTTGCTGACAGAACAACTATAAAACCTATTGGGGTCCTAGATGACATTCTTGTTACATTAGATTCGTGGGAATATCCTATCCACTTCATGATTATTCACTCAAAGGATCCCACAAAAGTCCATCCAATCATTTTAAGGAGACCTTGGTTGGATACGACCAATGCTTTCATAGGATGTCATGGTGGGGATATGTTCATCTCAAATGGAATTTCTTCACAGAAGCTTACTCTCTTTCCACCTGCTCAACCGGTTACAGAAGAATTATGGTGGCTAAAATGTCCCTATCATGAGAATGATGAGGAAGAATATTTATTCTCTGTTGATGAATTTCACGTGCTACAAGAACCAACAAAGGATGATATTTTAAGCCAATTTCTTTCTGTGACAGAAAATGTCAAGTTTCCACAAACATATTTTCAATACGATTAAATTTTCAGAGAGGAATTTCAAGAATGAAGTGAGTCATTTTTCTTGTTTTCACCATCTATGGTTTTCACCATTGATGAAAATCCGGGGTCATATACCATTCCAGTAGAACTTGGCCCAGGCAAATGTCTATACATCAATTCTGAATTAAATCTCAGCCAACAGGAACAATTAGCAAATCTTTTGAAAGAACAGTCAGGGGCATTTGCATGGGAGTACACTGATATGAGAGGAGTGCATCCTGACACCTGTATTCACCACATATATATCCAACTAGAGATAACCCCAATAAGACAACCACAAAGGTGTATGAATCCAATCCTAAAATATTTTGTGAAAGAAGAGTTACAAAAATTATTAAACGTAGGATTCATTTATCCAATTTCTGACAGCAAGTGGGTTTCACCTCTTGTTGTGGTACCTAAGAAAATGACAGGGAAATGGAGAATGTGTGTAGACTTTAGGGAGTTGAAAAAGACAACCCTGAAGGACTACTTTCCCTTTCCTTTTATAGATCAGGTTTTGGATACCTTGGCTGGAAAAAGATACTTTCCTTTCTCGATGGATATGGTGGATAGAATCAGATTCAAATTGCTCCTGAAGACCAGAACAAAACAACATTTACATGTCCTTGGGGCACTTATGCTTATAAAGTGATACCTTTTGGACTATGCAATGCTCCTGTTACCTTTCAGAGAGCAGTCCTTGGGATTTTTGCTGAGTTAATTCATGATTGTGTGGAAGTGTACATGGACAATTTTACTATTTATGGTAATACTTTCGAAGAATCCTTAAGTAATCTTGAGAAAGTCTTGATTAGCTGTCAGGAATCAAATTTATCCCTTAGTCATGAAAAATGTAAAATGCTATTAACTAAGAGAATAGTGTTGGGTCATCATTTGTCTGCAGAAGGAATTAAAGTTGATCCAGCTAAAATTGAAGTGATAGTTAAAATTTCCTCTCCGAAAACCCAAAAAGATGTGCAAAGTTTTTTGGGACATGCTGGATATTATCGTCGATTTATTGAAAACTTTACAAAGATAGCCAGCCCCATGTTTAAAATGTTATCAAAGGATGCAAAATTTTGTTGGGATAACAATTGTCAGAATGCTTTTGAAAATTTGAAAGCAAAATTGTCCATGGAACCTATTCTAAGAGGACCAAATTGGTCTCTTCCTTTCCATATTTCAACTGATGCCTCAGACACTGCTTTAGGAGGAGTGCTTGGACAAAAATAAAACCAACAAAACTATGCAATTTACTTTACCAGCAAAAACCTTACCCCTCCTGAATTGAACTACACTGTAACAGAGAAGGAACTTTTGGTTGTAGTTCATGCCATTAACAAATTCCATCATTACATCACTGAATATGAGGTTTTTGTACATACCGACCATTCTGCCATTAGATTTTTGATGAACAAACCAGTTACTACCAGAAGAATCACACGATGACTATTGCTACTTCAAGAATTTAACATCACTATAGTTGATCGGCCAGGAAAAGAAAATGTAGTTGTGGATTTTCTTTCTCGTATTCCTCAAGACAGTACTGACATTCCAGTGAATGATAATTTCCTTGATGAAAATCTATTCACAATAGCTTTTAAAACCCCTTGGTTTGTAGATACAACAAATTACTTAGCTATAGGGAGACTACCAGCTCATTTGTCATCACCACAAAAGAAAAGAATTGTCTAGCAAAGTGCTTATTACTCTTGGGTAGGAAGTGATCTTTTCTATACAAGTCTTGATATGATCATTAGGATATGMATTCAGGAAGATGAGATTCCCAATATCCTTCAGGCCTGTCATGATGGGCCATGTGGAGGACATTTCTTTGATAAGAGAACGACATATAAAATCTTACAATCAGGATATTATTGGCTGACACTATTTAAAGATGCAATAAAATATGTAAGAAGTTGCGATAGTTGTCAGAGGATGGGAAGACCTACCGTAGTAGATGAGATGCCCTTATGACCGCAGGTTGTGATTGAACCATTTGATAAATGGGCACTTGATTTTGTAGGACCAATTTCCCCAATGTCGAGGAAGAAGGAGTACATCTTGGTTTGTACATATTTTGTAACCAAGTGGGTAGAGGCAAAATCCTTATATCAATAAACTGAGAAATCAGTGGTTGAATTTATTTATGAAGATATCTTTACCTGCTTTGGTGTTCCATGAGAGATTTTTACTGATCAAGGTGCTCAATTCACTTCTAAGTTCATGAAGGAACTCACAGATAAATATGGGATAAAACACTGTAAGTCTTCCCCATACCATCCACAAGCCAATGGGCAAGTGGAATCCACGAATAAAGTTCTAGAAGCTATTCTGACCAAGACAATACATTTACATCACAAAGATTGGGCGGATAGACTTCCAGAGGCTTTATGGACATATTGGACTATGTGGAGAAATACCACTGGTCATACCCCTTATGAATTGGTATTTGGCAAGAAAATTCTCCTTCCCATAGAATTTTAGATTCATACCTTCTGCATAGCAGCAGAATTGGGTTTGAATTTGGATGAGGCACAGAAACAGAGAGTTATGCAATTAAATGAATTGGGAGAAATTAGGCAAGATGCTCTTCAAAGAACTATCCTTGTACAAAATCAACGTAGCAAATGGAATGATAAATACATTAAGAAAAAGCATTTTCAACCAGGGGATTGGGCATTTCTCTTTGATTCTAAATATAAAACTTTCAAAGGAAAACTTATGACAAGATGGTTGGGACCTTATGAAGTGGAAACTATTTTTGATAATGGATCTGTTAGAATCAAGACCATATATGACTCTCAAAATTCCTTTGTAGTAAATGGACATCGATTAAAAGTGTATAACAAACCCTTGTCAAGAGATGATTTTATACAGGAAATTTCTAAACAACCAGAAATAAAGATAGTGGGAGAAGAGTCTTCTCCTCCTGCTAATCCCTGATTATTTTTGCTGTTTCAAGATTTTGTAAATAATTAAAATTTCAATAAAAATAAAATATATATATAAAAAAAACATTTTTTGGATATGTTAACATATTGTTTTCAGTTTTTCAGGATTTTTAAAGCAAGTATAGATTTGAACTTCATCACTTTTTCGTAACATGTAAGAAGGTAAGATCATTTTATTTTATGAAATTTTCTTATCAATACACATTGTCCTGTTTTGAAAATTAATAAATTTGAGCTTGTTTGCTCCCTTTGAATTGCTCATTAAAGTATGAAAGGGGCATTTAWYAGGGATAGGATTATTCTTTACTTGGCCTGGCAAATTATGATGGCAAAGAAACCCCCCTAGAGTTTTCTTTTAGCATTTTCTTAGACTCTCAAAACATGAGAACGTAATGAGCATATACTAACTTGGGCTCATAAAATCCACAAGTAAGTGATTGCTGTCCCAAAAATTATTCTCAGCAAGATTTCTATCTGCACTCACGTTGGATGATGTGGGATACGTTAAGGTCCACCTTCCAACAAGTCTCACTCCATCGACACCAACACCTTATCTTGAGTAGAGATTAGAGACTACTTAGTACCCTGGGATCTGCAAGCCTCAATGGCAGATTTCCTTGCTAACAACCATGGGAATACATCAATGTCTCTTGGTTGATAGATCCTACAGGTGACTCGACACCAAGAACTTTATTCGTACTTGTCAGGATGTACTATAGGTACCTTGAGGCCCATTGACATCACTGGTGGGTCATCTTGCATTGGTTAACAACATTCATTAATGGCCGATAATCCAATGATTTATTTTTGTGTTCAACTCAAGAACATTTATTCACACAAATAAGAATTGTACCATGGTTTAAATCTTTGAAGCTGTTGAAGACACAGTTTTAATTGGTTCTTTTCAGGAATGAACAGAAGACAGGTTCAAGGATAGCCATCAGATAATTTGCTTATTAAACATGAAATCTTTTTCTTAGAAAGTTATTATTGGTTCAAGTTTCTCTGTAGATTTCGGTTTATTTCATCAGTACCAGTCAGTGCCAGATAGAATCCATCAGTCACAGTGGTTATCAGCAGTACAAATTCTAGTTACAACTTTGGCGCTCTCTAGATTCAGAATTGACTTCAAAATCTCTATAGTAAGAAAAATAATGCATAATAGGAGTAGGTAATCAAACTCAGGTACGCATAGTTTCATGTTAGTTTAATTTATTAAATTACACATTAATAACTTGAACTAGGACTACCTCGATACTCCATGACATTTCATTATCCCTATACTCTATACTTAAAAGGCCGAGTTCAATCCTTCTTGACATTTCGTATCATGGAAAATGCACTGCATTATTATGGTTGAATTTGACATGACTCATATGAAATGATATTTTGAAAAGGTGTACGACCATCATCATTCCTTCACATGCTATTGATCCCCACGACATTTCAAATGTCCCTCTATAATTCCTCTCACGACCTACTTCACACATCATACTCTATTCCTCTGTTTACCTCATCTAATTTCGTTGCTCATCTGTGAACCTTTTCTGTTATATTGGGTGGAATTATGGTGGCGAATCATCATGAACCTGAGACTTATGTAGATTTGGAGGCTCTTCCTGAGTATGAATCTACCAAACACATTTTTTAGAAAGCTGGATGGGAGCCATTCTTCAAGAAATTTGATGGGTATGATGATACGATTACACTTTAATTCACTCTGCACTTTCATGGTGGACTAGCTAAAGCGGGCGAGCTAGAATTTGAAGTCATAGAGAAGTTCATTTCTGAACCAATTCAATTACCTAGCATTGGTAAGAAATGGACGAAGGGGCAACCAGTCGAAAAAAATCTTTGCACATAGCTCCTACAACCCCAATATCGAAAATTACAATGGTCAGAAGGCACATCAAGGTCGTGGTTGGAACTGAAATGGGCTCAGTTGCTTTCCATACTTCAACACTACCTCACTTGCGAAGGTCGGTAAACGATTGTGTTTCCATGTCATGCTTGACTCCTCCTGCACTTCAAAGGTAACCATTTGGTGAACATCCCCTATTTTTTGTTGAAGAGTTTGAAGAAAATGGCAGAACAAGTTTGCAAAGCCAAATATTTTATTGGCAGTCTGTTTCATTTTGGTCTTGTCAAAATTTTGGTTAAGA
>JASDQU010207285.1:10951-28450 GCA_032191745.1 Picea mariana
TCTGCAATCGTTCCTTCACCTGACTATGAAGTTCTTTCATTGCCTCTACGAATTCTTCTACACTAGTGCTCCTAGTCACAGTTTGTTCTAAATCCCTTAGCTCAAAAATTCCTCTCGGTTGCCTCCCATAGACAACCTGAAATGGACTCTGCCCTGTGCTTCTATTCACTGAGTCATTATAATCAAACTATGCCTATGGTAATTTGTGATCCCACTGGCTGTGGTGCTCTGTCACCAAGCTTCTCAGCAAGTCTCCCAGACTTCTGTTGACCACTTCTATCTGTCCATCTGTATGAGGATTATAAGTTGAACTAAATGACAAGTGAGTTCCTAGCTTCTTCCATAAGATCCTCCAAAAATTCCCTATGAACTTCATGTCTCGATTCGAAACAATGCTTATCATCAACCCATGAAGTCGAATGACCTCTTTGAAAAACAGGTTCTCAATGTGAGTTGCATCACTAGTCTTTTGACATGGAATGAAGTGTGCCATTTTGGAAAATCTATCCACCACCACAAAGATTGAATCAACACCTCTTTGTGTTCTAGGCAACCCCAATACAAAATCCATGCTAATTGCATCCCATGGCCTCTCTGGTATGGGAAATGGTTGATAAAACCCTGCATTCTGTTTCCTCCCCTTCGAATGCTGGAAAATTCTGCATCTGTCTACAAATCTCTTGACATCTACTCGCATTCCCGGCCAAAAATATAACTCTTTCAACTTCGTGAATGTTTTTTCATGACCGAAATGTCCTTCCAATCCTCCACCGTGTTTTTCCTTTAGCAAATTCTCCCTCATGGAGCATTTCAGAATACACAGTTGATTTCCCTTGAACAACAATCCTTCCTAGATCATGTAGTCTATCCATTGGCTTCTGTCTCTAAGAACTGGATTCTCAGCTGCTTCATACACTTCCTTAAAATCTTGATCATCTGCGTACATGTCCCTGAGATCATCAAAACCTAACGTTTTGACTTTGAACTCCTGCAACAGAAAACACTTCCTGCTCAAAGCATCAGCCACTTTGTTAGCAGTACCAAAAATATGTTTAATCACAAACGTGAAATTCTGCATATACTCAACCCATTTGACATGTTTCTGATTCAACTTCTCCTGTTGAGTCACAAACTATAATGCATGATTATCACTGTACAATACAAACTCTTTTGGGATCAAGTAGTGCCTCCATTTCTTTAATGCTTGAACAATAGCATAGAACTCCTTGTCATAAGTGGAGTATTTTACTTTCGCTTCATTCAGCTTCTCACTAAAATACGCTATCGGCCTGTCTTCTTGACTCAAGACTGGCCCTATTGCAAATCCGCTTGCATCGCATTTCACCTGAAATGTCTTTTGGAAATTCGGCAACACCAAAACTGGTCGTTCTGTGATCTTCCTCTTCAATAGATTGAAACCTTTCTTATCCTCTTCAGTCCAGTGAAAAGACTTGTGTCTTTTCTTCACTGTATCCATCATTGCTGCACTAATTCCATTGAAATTCATGATGAAATTTTGGTAGAAACTAGCCAATCCGTGAAAACTTCTCACCTCAAAAATATTCTTCGGTGATGGCCAATTCTTGATCACTTCTACCTTATATGGATCCATCCTCAACTCATTTGCAGAAATAACAAATCCCAAGTAAATGAGTTTTGTCTTCATGAATGAGGACTTCTTCATGTTTATCAACAGCTTCTCCTACTGCAACTTCTGCATCATTGTAGCCAAATGCTTTAGATGTTCGGCCACGGTTTTACTGTAAACTAGTATGTCATCCAAATATACAATGACAAATTTTCCAATGAACTCCCTTAAGACTTCATTCATCAACCTCATGAAGGTACTTGGCGCATTTGTTAAACCAAACGACATAACAAGCCATTCATACAACCCTTCATTTGTTTTGAATGTTGTCTTCCATTCATCACCTTCTCTCATGCGAATTTGGTGATAACCACTTTTCAAATCAATATTTGAAAAATACTTTGCCCCACTCAAGCAGTCCATCAGATCATCCATCATCGACAATGGAAATCTGTACCTGATGGTTATATTGTTAATCGCCCTTGAATTAGTACACATCCTCCAGCCTCCGTCTTTCTTCGGACTGAGTACTGTTGGAACAACACACGGACTCAAGATTTCCTTGACCAAACCTTTGTCCAATAAATTCTGGACTTGCCTTTTAACCTCTTCATTCTCTTGTGGCATTAATCTGTACGCAGATTTATTTGGCAAACTGGCTCCTGGTATGAGATCAATATGATGAATCACACTTCTAATCGGTGGCAACGAACGAGGTAATTCGTACACAATTATATCAACGAACTCTTCCAGCAGTTCTTGAACTTCCTCTAGTAAATCATCCACCCTTGTGCTAGTCAGAACAATCTTCAGCTTTCTGACCACAATAAACTGTGGATCCTCCTTCTTCTTAATCTCATTAAGAACTTCCTTCCCACTCATGAGAAGTACAGTGTTGCTTACCTCCGGCTTTACCTCCTTATCCTTAATTGGAAGCAACATGTGTGTCCTCCCATTCTTCTCCAGGGTGTATGTGTTCATTATCCCATCATGAATCACATTCCTGTCATATTGCCATGGTCTTCCCAGCAATAGATGACAAACATCCATAGGAATGACATCACACAATATCTTATCATTATATCCTCCTATCTTGAATTCATCTAAACATTGTTTAGTAACAATTAGATGATGTCCTATTTGTAGCCACGGAACTTTGTATGGGCTTGGATGATCAGTCGTTTCCAGCTCCAGCTTCTCTACCATATTTTTAGAAATGAGATTATCCATGCTACCACTATCTACAATGACCTTGCATACCCTGTCCTTGGTCTTGCAAGCAATTCTAAAAAGTCTGGTCCTTTGGACTGAACTCTCCATCTCCTTCTCGGGTGTCAAAAGGAATTTTAGCATCATCAACGATCTTCTGGCTTCAACATCTTCTTCTTCAACATCGCACCTCTGTGCCTTGACGATGTGACCTTATCCAATGTCCTTGTTTTTTTCTGGACACTCGTAAGACTTGTGCCCATTCTTTCCACATGTGAAGCATGTGATTACTCCACCTCTTTCTCTTCCTCTACCTCGAGTACGAGGAAAAGTGTTGTTGTCAGCATAATATCCTCTCTGCTCATTATGTTTCCATCTCTGTTCAACATATGGTCCTCTCTTTGAGGTCCCACCTCTCTCTGTTCGTTTACATTTAGGTCCAGACCCGAACTTCCAATCCTCCTTGGGCTTCTGGTATCTGTCCTGGGAAACTGATTTGCCTCTTGGATGACTTCTGCCTCGGCCCCTCTGACTCTGCTTTCGGCTCATATTTTCTTCATCTTTCAGAGCCATTTGATAAGCATCTTCTACTGTTCAGATGGTTTCCATGCTCATCTCATCCTGGATATCATATCTCAGGCCATTCATATACCTGGAAACTTTCTCATCATCACTCTCCCAATGACCTGCTCTGATGTTTAGTTTGCAGAATTCCTCAGTGTATTCTTTCACTGTCATCAGCTTCTATCTCAGGTTCTGCATCCTCCTGAACAAAGTAATTTGATAATCTATGGGGATGAATTTCGCCTTCATCTTCACGATCATTCTATCCCAGCTCTTGATCTTCTGCTTGCCCTTGCAGCTCTCAGCTTGTAGTTCATCCCACCACGATGCTACATGTCCTTTCAGTCTTGTGACAACATGCTTGACTTTCTTGTCTTCCTTGACATATTCATAGTCACAGTATGTGTCTAGAGATCTAATCCAGTCTAGAAGCTCCTTTGCATCCAAGTTTCCCTCATAAATTGGAATGTCCGTCTTTGCTCTTCCACCCATCCTGGAAATATCTCTGATCAAACGCTCGTTTGATGCATCTTTGACTGCAACTTCCTCTTCACATTCAGACTCAACTTCACTTTCGGAATCACTGAGATCCCCTGCACTAGTTGTGCATATTTGCGTTGTCTCCATGTCTTCGAGTCTAGCTCATAGATCATGCATTTGTCTCTCCATAACTGGATCTGTCATCTACCAACCTCTTCTTCTCCATATTTCCCTATCCTCTGGATCGGGTGATTGCACGTCCCTTCTCCTAGGCGGCATGGTGAATTCTCTTCTCTGCTACAGAAAGAAAAGAACCTTTCTGTGCTCTAATACCAAACTGATGTGTATCAGGGTGCTCCTTACCTCTTATGCCTCCATCGCCTAAAATATACAAGAAATAATTAGGCTCTGATACCAAAATGATGTGTATCAAAGTGCTCCTTACCTATTATGCCTCCCTCGCCTGAAATATACAAGAAAGAATCAGGCTCTGATACCAAACTGATGTCGACCTCTTCTCTGCTCCACAACCTGCGAGTCGGAAGGTCCACATCGACGCAGGATCTTTCCTTCCTTCATGGCCCGAAGAACTCTAAGGCTCTTCTATTTCCCTATCAGGAAATCTGCACCCACAACAATCTTCACGCGATCCCCTTTTTCCACTCGGGGGATCGGACTTCGCAACTTTACGAGTCTAGCGGTCAAGCGTTGGTTTCATGAATCCTTGAAACCCGAAAACAGTCAACGCTGACCCTTCTCTCCTCCCTTCGGGATTTTCCCTATCGGTATATAGGCACTCGTGGTGTCAAGTAGCTTGTCTCTCCGACTCCCGAATCTCGATACGCCGAAACTCCGATACACTCGTGTGGCTGACCCTTCAACAGTCCTTCATTCCATAAACATTTTAGAGTTCACAATATCACGAATCCTGATGCTATTGTTTCAGGACTTCTCGCCACGAAACTCCAATAACTCGTGCCACCTGTCCACCACTCTGACCCTTGTGGCCCCACACTATCCCCTTGTTGTCAGGATATCACGTTTCGCAATTTCTGCTGCAATGTTTATGGAGTTCAACCCACGAAACCCCGATACACGATATACGTATAGATCCAACGGCCCTTGTGGCTCAGATCAATGGTCCTACCCCTCCTGAGCTTTAAACCTCTCAGGAATACCTGCAGTATCTCCCCTGCACCTCCGTGAGATCTAAAGGCTCATGAGAATTCGTGGATTCTCCTCAGAGAATACCATTCGTCCGTCCTTCCTTTGAGAAATATGCGAAATGACTAAGTGTTCCTCTGCAGAACTCGTCCACCTGCAGCGTAAACTTGCGACAAATTCTTGAATCTTCCAGTCGCATCTTCCCTGTGCTGTCCTTCCTGAGCTTTCAGAATATTCTCGCATGCACTTCTTGTGGCAGACATTCAACAACCTTCAAGTGTTGAATCTTCGACTCTGCGCACACCTGCAGCAACAGTCTCTTGACGCTTCACTTAGGTTCACAACCCTGAAGCTTTTCTTTGCCTGTGCACTTCTTGCATGACTCCCGTGCCCAACTGCACTCCTACCGAGATGAGAACAAAAGATATCTCTATCTGAACCCTTTGTCAACGCACTCCTTGCGGACAGTTCAACTGCACTCCTTGCAAGAACTCTTTGGCTCAAATAGAGAAACAATTGAAACTCATTCTTTCTTCCCCTCAGACTTCAATTCAAACATGAAATCATATACACAACATATAAAGAAAATGTATAACAGGAAGCAAACATTAATGAGCATATCATTCGGCCTCAATACATAGAGAACACCACAAAACCATGAATTTGAATCAATTTTCTTTCTATTAATCCAAATGTCTGTACATGGGTGTTCTTACACAGCTCTCTGCATGCTCTTGCTCTTCCTTTGATAATGTTACAATACACAATGAGGGTGTCTATATCCCGTTTCCCTCTTGCGCTCTCAAACAGTCTAATCTAGAATTTAAATTCGATCTACCTGCATTAACTACTTTAAATGCCTCCTACCTACTAAGGACGAGAGCTAATGGCTTAAGGTCCATTTACAATATACAAGTTCGCTTCATCTTAATGTCTCATTTAAGATTGCGCAACAACTTCCAAGGTGATTTTCAAAATTTGTGCTAGCGCTTGTCCAGCTGTCCGTTTGCTTTCGCGTTGGCTCGCTTGATGTGGGAGATGCTCCTGCATCACACATTAACCGAGGAATCTATCTCTTCCAATACTTTATATCATCTTCATGGATTTATTTCAAATAAAACCATCTACATATCATGACGCAAGAAAATAACATGTTTCAGTAAAACATAACACATATTACATTACAAGTAAAACACATGTCATTAAGTACAACAAAAAATTGAATTTTGTTTTTGCATATATATTGCAGCGACTTACCTCAAGTATTTTCCAAGATCATATATAACTTGTTTGGCGTTGTTGTCAAATTCGTTTGGGAGAGATAGAGGTAGAACATACTTTAACAATAAAAACAAATTGTTACTTGTTTCAAAACTAGACAAAAAAAATAAAAATCTCAAAAAATGTGTACGACCAATATATAAATATGAATACTAAAATTATTAATTACCTTAATGAAGGTATGCCAAACATGTTTTTTAACCCCACCAAATTCACCTTTATTTGTTAAGATATTATTTATGTTTGAACAAAAACCTGTTGAAAATTTAATTCTTTGAATGACCTCTTTTACACCATTGCTTTGCTGCTCTATTAATAACCATGGAAGGTTATTTTGGTCTCCATCGCTATTTGATCAGATCAATACACTTTGCATTGCATGATTGTCTTCCTGAATGTCATTACAAATTATGACAATTTTTTCTTTATCCCTCCTTCCATCTATGATTCTCCATAATGTTTCTTTCACATTCTTCCTGATATGCATTGCATCAAACAAATGAACTATTTTTATCTCCCCATAGTAAGGATATCTCATGAATTGAGTGATATAACATTTCATTCCTTGTGGAATCCCATTATTACTACCTTCAGGACGACGACATTGATAACACATAAAAAAAATCAGAACACTATTTATCAAATGCGGTAATAAAAATTGAATAATTAAAATAAAATTTCAAAACATGATTCCATTTATGATACATAAACAAAATGCGTACCTCGAGGATTAATTCCGTCATATGCAAACTTCCATAGGTGAGGTGTCATTCTTTGTGGTTTTAGTCCAGTGTCTTGTTTCCCATTGAAAAGATCTTTTTTAGTAGTACGATACTTATGGTTCTTAGAGAGGAAGTGTCTATACTCATCAAACACCTCCTTTTCTAAACATTTTGACTGATGAGATTTCATCTTAGCACCACAAACTAGACATGCAAATTTACCCTTTGTTTGAAGACTTGCAATAGATGGATTAATGTGAATTATTAATATACGAAAGGATTATTTAAAAAACATGCATGATATATTCAATTAATTATATACTATTCAAGCGTGCAATATGGAAAGTTACATACCACAAAAATGTATTAGTCCCGGAGCATCATGAATTGTCCATAACAATATTCCATGACATTGAAATCTCTTCTGCCCAATTGGTTTACAGATGTCATACATAGTGATGCTCTCCCATAACTTTAGTAGCTCATCGATAAGAGGCTCGATATACACATTCATATATTTAACTTGGTACTTACCTAATTTTTTGAAATTACAGGAAATTACTACCATCGTATGTATATATATGTAAATAAATAAATAAAAGATATTATGCAAAAAAAGAGAAAAATGAAAAATTTACATTCGAAAAATTAATGTAAACAAATACCTGGAACAATCATTGTCAACATTATGTGCTCCCTCTTTATTGACATCCAAGTAAGGATGTTATTGTTGATAAAAAAAATAGGCCACACTAAGTAAACAGACTGAAGCTCTCCAAATGGATTAACACCGTCAGTTGCCAATGAAAGCCTAACATTACGAGGTTCATCTGTAAATTCTGGCCATTTTGTAGCAATTTCCTTAAATTCATAACCATCTGCAGGCATTCGAAGAATGCCATCTTCAATTCTCTTTCATGCATGGTAATCCATAAACTGTGTTATGCTTTGGCACCTGAACAGTCGCTGCAAATATGGAATTATGGAAATATTCCAGAGAACCTTTCGAGGCACCATTTTTGTTACTTGATAGGTTCGATATCTACTGATACCACATACCGGGCATTTTTTTTCGATGCATGTTTTCCATGATATATAATATGATCATCACGACACACATCTATACTTTGATACTCCATTCTAATGTCTTTCATAATGGCAGGTAAATATCGATATGTGCGAGGTAAAATATTTGACCAGGGTAACATAAATTCACCTAACAATCTAAAACATAAAAAATGACTAGTTAATATAAAGAATAGTAATTGTAAATATTGCATTTTTATTTTACACATTAATTAACACTAAAAAAGGGCGCGGAAATCAACCTTTATGTACATGTGATGAAACATATTACATACCTTAGGATTTGTGTCATACAAGTGTTCAACAAATGATTCACAACCTTTAAGTTCACCAAAAACAATGTAGTGGAGAGAATATTTTCTCTTGACCCTTTATAAAGTTTTTTATTTTCCTTTCCAAGTAGAGGTTCATCATACATACCATCACTACTGTCCCCATGATCCTCATATGGATGACCGAATAAGTCTTGGATCATTTGATTTGTCCCATCATCTTGAACTATGTTATTATTGTCATCTACTTCCATGGGATCATTAACATGATCTTCATTATTTGTTTCATGTTCCTCATCTTGTACAACATCATTTCTGCTACTACTTTGTGCTTTATGTAGAAATTTAGGGGGAAAATATAACTTTATAATTACAAACAATCATGAAAAATTATTGCATGTATAAAACAATATAAAATTTTTAGAATACAATCAATATTAAAACATAAAATGAATACATATATAGCTAATTACCATGGGACAATATTCATTTGATCCCACATGCATGTGCCCATATTTTATACAATGTTTTTTAGTTGTTTCTATTAAAACTCTTTCGAGATGTCTAGTACAACAATTTTTGCAAGAGAAATAAAATTTACCGTCACCCTTTTCACCCTCTTTAATTGTTTTTCCACCTCTAATGTTTTCTGACATTCTTCCCCACAGACATATACTGATAATTATATTATAAAATTGAGTGGCGTATAATAGAATATCTATTATATTTTTATATTATAACATAGGAGAAAAAACATGTTTTTTGTTCTCCAAGAAGACCTTATACCCTTTTTGAACCGTTGTTTTTATAGAAAACTTGTCACAACATCCGTAAAATGAAACATATTTATAGATTTTTTAACATCGCAATTACGAAGATAGTTGACCAATTCAATGTTGACTTTTTCAAATAGTGGGTGACCGTTAGGGGGGGGAAACCTAGTGTCCATACCTTCACAAGTATGATAAACAAAACGTTGTAATTCTGACTATTGTTGACCAAGTCAATGTTGACTTTTTCAAATAGTGGGTGACCATTTGGGGGGGACAACCTAATTTCCACACTGTTGCAAGTGAAATGCACATTTGATGTCATCGCAAGAGCGACATATTTTGAATTTTGTCTCTCTTGCGATGATTTTAAAAGTATGTCGCAAGTGTGACGATATCGGGCAGTATGGAGAAAAAAATTAAAATTTTCTCTATTTTTCGACAGTATGGCCAATTTTGTCCATAACATCACAATTTTATCATCACAATTTTTCCAATGTGTAGTAGTGACCTTTTATACGAGGTATCAAGCACCCCAAACATATATCATATGCAAAAGTTATGCCCTAGGGAATTTGACATATCAACTACCCCTATCAGGGTCCACAACACTTTTGGAATTTCATCTTTATGGGTTAGGGTTTTGGATGTTTATGGTTTTCTCATTTATGATTTATGTTAAAAATGGATTGGGAGCCTCATTGTAATCATCTTCTTGTGAATGAACATAGGCATCACATCTCTCCTTAGAGATAAGCTACCACCATTCTAGCTAGTTCATTTCACTTTGTATTTTCTTTTACAGTCTCTGCATATTTGAGTCTTTAATAGAAATTGAGTATTGCTATATCTTTGTGTTTCTATCTTATTTCTATGTTTCATTTTTATTTCCTCATAAATTTGTATCATTCACCGACGTTTCAATGAAATATTTACTTTCTTTGTTGACATTTCAGTGAAAGATTTACTTTCTTCACCGACATACACTATATTGGTGATAAGAAAAAAATTCGACACTTAGTCATATTTCTGTTTTTTCAAGCTTGCAAATGTCATGACCATTGTGAAAATGCATGAATAGACTATCTAAGATGAATTCCACAACTTAGAGGCCAAATAGAATCCCACACAACAATAAACATCATACAAAATTTGAAATTTAGGGCCTTGACCCTAATTCTGTATGTTGGGAAAAAATGGATTTTCACCCAAATCTACACATAAACTAAATTTCTTCCCTACTATAGCTAACCCAGGTAGGATTGTTGTTGCAACTAGGACTTAGGTACAACTATGTAGTTCCCCCACTACTAACCCATAAAAAATGTTCTGATACCATTAAACTAAATGCATGCATCAATATTTAGCATGCAACTAACAACATTTTTAAAACACGAATGTGGCTCAATTAACATTCACATAGCATCATATAACTACATAAAACTCAAAGTATACAAATAGTGAATAAAACCCATAATTAAAAATAATTAAAATGATATAAAACACTTATCTTTTATTAGTAATTGTGCAACCAGCTACAGAGGTCATACATTCCACCCAATCATAGATTTTCTACTCAAAATATCTGCAAAATCACCCTTATGTTGGGGCTACGAATCCGCAAGAGAGGGTGTCTTTATTTTCCACTCACGACCCAATATTACCCACAACAAACTGATTTTCCTACATCTATCCCAATCCTCCATCTCTCTTTGTAGATTTATCCTTGTTCAATTAATTACTGCAAACATATTCTTAATAAAAACATAAAATATACAATGGCACACACACACTCACATTACACAAAGATTTTACCCTAGAA
The DNA here is from genome assembly GCA_032191745.1 of Picea mariana. NCBI lineage: Eukaryota > Viridiplantae > Streptophyta > Pinopsida > Pinales > Pinaceae > Picea > Picea mariana. The sequence goes on from JASDQU010207285.1 coordinate 21,910, forward strand.
ACCCAACTCGAAAAAACCAACAATCTATTTAGAGTCACACCTCTAATATTATATTCATAATATCTTCATTGTTTACAATACAATACATATATATGATCCCGTAGAATCCAAACCCCCAATCCATTGACTCGGATTAGTCAACAATCCTAATGCCTTAAATGGAATTAGAAAACCATTGGTGAAAACCATGTACAAAAAAACCGCCAAAAAACGGATGCAAAAAATGCCAATTTTTTTTGGGGGGGGCACTGCCCCTCAACCCCTATGCAGGGGGGCTCTCACCCCCCATGACCCCATGGATATGGGGGGATATCACCTCCTTCATGCCCAACATAACATAAACACTAAATCTAGCCATGCAAATAATATAACATTCACATAGCATCATATAGCATCTAGCCATGCAAATAATATAACATTCACATAGCATCATATAGCATCTAGCCATGCAAATAATATAACATTCATATAGCATCATATAGTCAACAATCTAGGGAATCAATGCCCATATATCCTCTACACCAAGATAAATTTTTAGTGCTCACAAATTTTGTTAATGAATCTGCTACATTCTTCAAAGTGTCCACCTTCATCAACACCACTTTCTTTTCTTCAACCATGTCTCTCACACAAAGTGATGTTGAAACATCAATATGATTTGTCTTCGAATGATAAGATGAGTTCTTTGCCAAGAATATTGCACTTTGACTATCACAATCTATCCTTACAACTTGATATACCAACCCAATTCCTAAAAAAAATCTATGTAACCATACTGCTTACTTTCTTGCATGAGTGGTTGTCATGTATTTAGGTTCTGTAGCAAAGAGTGCCACTACAGACTGTCCTTTTCTTATCCAACTGATTTCTCCTTCAAACTGGTTAAACACATACCCACTTGTATATCTTTTGTGATCCAGATCTCTAGCCCATTCTACATCAACAAATCCATCTATGTCCAATAGTTTGTCCAATATTGGTCTTCCTTCATAGAACAATACATAACTAGTAGTGCCACACAAAGGCCTAAAAACACTCTTTACTGTTGCCCAATGCTCCTTCCTTGGTTTTGACATATACTTGCTCAAAACTCCCACTACATGTGCAATGTATGGTCTAATAAAAATTGTTTCATACATCAAAATTCCAACCACACTCTCATATGGAACATGAGACATGTCCTCTTCCTATTCCTATGTATTGGGACATTGATCTATAGATAAATTTACACCTATAGGAACAGGGACCCTGACCATTTTATATTCCTGCATATTAAAACTTTGCAACATTGTCTCAACATATTACCTCTGATTTGACTAAAGCTTCTTGTTTTTCTAATCTCTTTTAATTTCCATTCCCAAAATGAAATTTACAACACCAAGATCCTTCATGTCAAACTTAGAGGACAACTGATTTTTCACATCCTAGATAATCTTCTTGTTGTTTCCTATTAACATGATATCATCCACATACAAGACCAAATAAATAATATGATCACCAATTAATTTGAAATACACATAGTGATCCTCTTTTCTCCTTCTGAAGCCAAGTCCCAACATATAAGTATCAAATTTTTGATACCACATCCTTGGTGATTTCTTTAACCCATACAGTGACTTTTTCATCTTGCATATTGACTCTTTCTTTCAATTCACAAAAAACACTTCTAGCTACTTCATGTATATTTATTCTTATAGATCCTGATGTCAGAATGATCTCTTCACATCCATCTATTCTAATTCAAAATCAAAAGTAGTAACAACAGATAAAACAAATCTAATAGAAGTTAACTGGCAACAAGAAAAAAAAAATCACCAAAGTCAATTCCTTCTACTTGGGAATAAAATTTTTCTACTAACTGAGCTTTGTATTTATCCACTTTGCCTTATTCATTCAACTTCTTCTTAAACACCCATTTACTTCCAATGGGATTTCTTCTAGTTGACAACTACACTAGATCTCAAGCCTCAGTCTTATCCAAGGTTGCCATTTCTTCAACCATGGCCTTTTTCTAGATTTTCCACCCTCTGAATCCACTGCCTACCTAAGAGTTCTAGGATCATTATCAGTAATAGACAAAGAAAATTTTGAATGGAAATCAAGTGGAGTATACCTTTCTGGTTGCATTATTTCCCGAACCGATCTCTTCAATTCTAGAATACAATTATCTTCTTCTTTTGATTCATATTCTTCTGTAGAGTCTGAATCATCATCTTTCAACTCAAACTATATTTTCTCTAGTTATTACTCCTTTGGTAGGACTTCCTGTTTGAAAACATCTTTGATTTCTATAAATACCACATCTCGAATATACACTACCTTCTTAGTTTTTGGGTTCCAAATATTATAACATCTCGGACCATATTTATACCCAGTAAATATACACTTTTCATCCTTTTTGTCTAGCTTACTCATGTTTTCCTTTAGAACAAGAACATAGACATCACAACCAAATACCCTGAGATGCATTAGGTAGGGTTTCTTACCAGTCCATACCTCATGTGGAGTCTTGTCATCCAATGTTGATGAGGGTGATCGGTTCACCATGTAACATGCAATATCCATTGCCTTTGTCCATAATTCCTATCCTAACTCGACACCATTGAGCATGCACCTTTCCTTTACCATCGATATCATATTCATATGTTCTACAACTCCAATATGTTGAGGTTTATATGGAGTAGTATTTTTCCTCACTATACCAAACTTCTTACAAAATTCTTCGAATTCATTTTCGTAGAACTCTCCACCATTATCCATCCTCAACACCTTTATTCTTTTCTCTGTTTGATTCTCCACAAGAGCCTTAAAATCTGTAAACCTATCAAAGACTTCATATTTCTTTGTGAGGAAATATATGCATGTATTCCTCAAGAAGTCATATATAAATGAGACATATTACACATATTTTCCTAGTGATGAAACAAACAAAGGTCCAAACACATCATTGTGCACCAATTGTAAAATTTCCTCTATCCTTGATGCACCAGAGGGGAATCTTACCCGATTTTGCTTCCCATATACACAATGTTCATATAAATACTAATCCAAAGAGGATTTAGACATACCTTCAACCATACATTTACCATGTAGTACTCAAAGTCCTTTCTCTCCAATATACCCCAGTCTTTGATGCCACAATATAGTCTTTTCTCTAGAGACTCTAGGATTTTTTCTTCTTCAGCTCCAATATCAGAAACAATCGAACTATTACTCACATCACTAATAGTTCCTCCCTTTATATTATACAAAGTTACAATCTGAACTCTCTTCAACAACACCATTTATCCTCAAACCATCCTACATGTTTCTTTCTCAAACACTATTTTTATCCTTGCATCGTCTATTTTTCTTACATAAATAATTTTTTTGGATAATCCAGTGATGTGAAAAACACTAGGGAGTGTAATAATCCTTCCATCCATGAGCTTCAACTTGAATTCTCCTCATCCTATTATTTTGGCTATCGAGTCATCACCTAGGAAAAAATCATCTCTATCATACCTTTCATATTCACAAAACCACTCTTTGAGGATCCATATAAAAGGATTCACCTAAGTCAACCAACCATTTCTCATGATCTACATGTGTTCTTGAAGAATCCAAGTACACATCTCCTCCTTCTTATGCGAAGGTTTTTTCTTCTATAGAAGGAGAATCTTCATATCTCGTCCCTCTCTCAACACTTTTCTATCTACATTGCTTCTTGTAGTGCCTTTGTTCTCTACATCTCTAGCACATCTTTAAACTTTTTTTGGAATATTTAGATATAACCTTATATTTAGATCTCCCACTTGAGGAATTAGATCTATTTATTTCCTAGTAGCGTCCTCTTTCAAATAATGTATATGTGCTCTATCTTTCCATGTTTTTCTACCTCATCTCCTTCAACAAGAGGGATGAGACCACATCATCAAAACTTAAAGTAGTTGTATTACTACCTATGGCCACAACTAGACTATCTGAGGATTTTGGTAAAGAGAACAATAAACTGATACACTTATCTTCATCATAAATCTTAATATCCATAGATAATATCTAACTTACCATAGTATTTAAGGCATTCAAATGCTCTATCATCGAGTCTCCATCTTCCATCCTCAGGTTATATAGATTCTTTTGTAGGAAAAAAAATATTTATCAAGGACTTAGATTGATACAAAGTCCCCAAATTATCACATAAAGCCTTGGTTGTAGCTTCTCATGACACATTCAGTAATACCAAATCTGAGAGACGCAACCAAATTGTGGTCTTCACCTTCTAATCAATTTTTTTTCAGTCTTTTGTTGACATTCCTGTAGGTGCAGTACCTAGATCCACCATGATCCATTGATCTTTGTCTACCAACATATGTTCCATCTTGAGCTTCCACAACTCAAAAATTTTCCCATTAAATTTCTCAATCTCTATTTTCAAATTTCTCACCATTTCTTTTCACCTAGAGATTCAATACCACATATCTCCCACTATAAAAAGGATTATCATAGACCCAAGCCAAACACTTAGCCACAAAATTTGTCCCCCTGAATCCAAAAACAACCGTGATACCAAATGTAGATTTTAATTGTGTACAATTAATTATTTCAAATAGATCCTTAATAAAACAAAAAGTATACAATGACACACACACACACACACATCACACAAAGATTTTACCTTGGAAACCCAAACTGGGAAAACCAACAACATGTTTAGAGCCACACCTATAATATTATATTCATCATATCTTCACCTACACAACCCAAATAATGGGATCCCCCTTCACTGCACATAGTCCTTTAGGCCTTCCCACTTCCCTCTAAGGCTCCAACACAAATTGGCTTGGAATATCTCTTGCTGGGGACTCCAGGGATGATAGATACCACATGAAAACTCAAAGTATCAAGCTCGCTTGCTGATGGGGCAATATATTACATGGAATATCACTCTACATACCTAACAATGTAATTACTCATGAATTTATAGCTCCAACAAGCTACCACACATGGCCACTATGGATTCCTTCAAGCTCCCACACTTAGCTCTCCCTTGTTGTCCCTAAAAAATGCATGTAAATCTTCCCACAATACCCAATCAAATTTCCCTTTTCCCCATGCAAGTTGACTCTCACATTTCCCAATGTTGATTGTACTCTTCTTCCATGCTCTCATTAACTATGTGAAGTGATTTTTCACACCCAACCTCTTACATGTATTTAATGATTAGGGATTTTTTACACTCAAAATGAAATTAGAAGGTTTATACACATTAATAATTTTATAGATTTGGTTGGGATTAATACACATGAATAATTCCCTCTTGGACCCTTTGGACCCCCTGCTATCTTGTAGAAAACGTATCCCCCATTACTCCATCCATGTCCATATGCAACTGGCATTATATTTATTTTAATTATTTTCGATATACAATGTTTACATATTATGTTGCTTGTCCCATTGATATATATCGTATTTACATTATACATCGCTAAAATAGGGATTAAAAGTAGGTATGTTATAGAATGGATTCAAACCCTGCTCCAAACATTTATGAAATCATCCATAATCTAGAAATCCATTGTCTCAACATTTTGACTAATTAGGAATTGGTTGATATGAAGAATTGGTAAAGGTGATAGGGTTTGGATTGGTCTAGATCCATGGAATAGGAGAAAGGATGTGCATAGGCTACCATGTCCTTTCATAAAATATTTAAGAGCCAAAGGATATTATACTCTAAGTCATATTTCTAAGGTCTCGACAATAAACAATCTTCATTAATAGTGTCTCTCATGGAGAGACTTGGAACTTAGGTAGGCTTACACTAAGGCTTGAAAATTTTACACAGTTTTCCTAAGGAACTGTAGTATCATTCCAAATTATGATGAAGACAAACTCATGTGGTCCTTGAATCCTACAAGAGGCTACGATCCTAAATTTGGATACAAATCCTTGGTGTTGGAAGGCATATACCAACCATTGATCTGGTGGTGGACATCCATTTGGAAATTCAAATGCCCAACAAAAGAGAAAATTTTGATATGGATTCTCCTCAATAATAGGGCCCTTACTTGGGATATTTTACGAAAAATGCATTATGAAGGTCCTAGTAGATGGTTCATATGTGAAGCTAATATAAAAAAAAATCTCATATTATCTTTTCATTCTCATTCTCAAAACAATTTTGGAAGGAAATTGAAGGTTTAACTAGACTCCACAACCCCTAGCAAGGAGCATCCATAAAAGAATATTTAAAAAAATAGTATCAGAATAGGGCCACTAAAATTTTTGAAGTCGTTTCTCTTGTTGGCATGTTTTTCAAACAGAGACAGAGTATGTGTGTTTTTCATTGATGGCAAATATCAAGACCAACAACGCAATGATGATCGCATGGAAAGATCAAAAGCGAAAACTCCAGGAGTCAAGGAAGCAACTCACGACAAGAATGATGAAATTGTGACATGAGAAACCACGACATTTTGGGGTTTCAGATACCGGGAGTTGGAGGTGTCAAGGACACTCACGACAAGAATGCCGAAATGGAGAAATGTGAAATGACGAA
>JASDQU010207286.1:9874-24052 GCA_032191745.1 Picea mariana
TAAGGTATCTAGAGAGGTAGTGGGGGGGCCCAGAGGGCCCATAGTGATAATAGTGGAGTTCATTCAATGTAAGGTGGACTAGGTCCACTATATCATTAAATAAGGCCCACTATGGTAGTTAGATATAATAAATGTAAGAGGACTTCTTAGAAGGTTCTACTTCTAGAAGATTCCTCCTTTAGAATGTTCTTAGGTGATGATAGCACTATATAAAGGGGTTCAAGCAATGTAATGGGACATGAAGAGAAATATTGTATTTGGAGTGGTAGCTCAATAGGAGGATGCCCCCTCGAAGAGGCAAGTGAACAGGAGAGGATCCCTTCCATAATAGGATTCATTGTATGGTGTTGCCCTACCTCAAGGGTTGATATAATAAAGTTGTGGTTTTCTATATGGTTTCATATATCTTGTGTAGTGATTGTATTCAGATATCTTTGGATCTATTTTGGTGCTTTTGTATTCAGTCTTTGGTTCTTAACAGAAATCCCTCAAGGAATTCAAGACTTATATACTGCATTCCCACGTTATTGCTTATGTGCCCAACAATTCAGTCAAAGACATTTTGACTCAGCTTAACCCTGAGGGGAGAAGAGGTAAGTGGATCAAAGTCATGCTGGAATGCAACCTCAAAATCAATTCCACAAAGATGATTAAGGGTTAGGGGCTCGCAAAATTGATGGCGTAGTCGCACTACAATTTTTTGGGAACAAAATTCATTGTTGATCTGTCGAAGAATCCTCAAAAAGGAGCGGCCCTACAGGTGACTCAGAAATTCATCGATTCACCTCGGTATACGGACATCATTTATGTGTTGAAGAATCTGCAAGCTCCTCCAGAGTTAAGTAAGACCAAGGTCGGGTTTTTAAATTTGAAGGCTGCTGAGTTCTGCATCTTAGATAACTCTTTGTATTGGAAAGATCCAGGAGGGATATTGTTGGGTTTCTTACTAGAAGATGATGCAGAACGAGCTATTAGGGAATTCCACAAAGGCGACTATGAAGAGCATCACTACTGGAAAACCAACGCGCATAAAATTTTGAGGGCAGGTTATTATTGGCCCAACATTTTCGCATATGTATACAAAGAAGTTTCCAGTTGCCACGAGTTCCAGATACTTGATGGAAGGAGAAAGCTGCAACCCTTCTCATTAAAACCAATCTATGTTGAAGCACCGTTCATGCAATGGGGTCTAGATTTTATAGGAGAGATTCATCTGCCATCCTTGACGCAACAAAGATGGATACTTACGACTATGGATTACTTCACCAAATGGATCGAAGAAGCCCCAACGAGGCAGGCTACTGACACGGTCATCATTCAGTTTCTGGAGAGCAACATTTTGTCTAGATTCAGGTGCCCTATCAAGATCATCACGGATAATGCAGCGACATGTAAGTCCAATAAAATGGAGAAGTTTTGTAACGATTACAATATAACCCTGGGACATTCTACGACGTATTACCTACAGGGTAACGGGTTAGCAGAATCATCAAATAAAAGATTAAACATGATTATTAAGAGGCTCCTGCAGGAAAACAAGAAGGCCTGGCACAAGAATCTTATCTACGCGTTGTGGCCTTAGATGATCACTACCAAAAATTCCATCTCTACATCACCATTCTAAATTGTATATGGCACGGATGTTGTTTTCCCTACCTCGTTGGGATTTCCCTTCAGGAAGTTGCTGCAAGAGAAAGAGGCCAAGCCAGACAATGCTAAGAGAAGAATAAATAAGTTAATTCACGCACAATAGATGAGGGAGCATGTTTTCAACTGATCACAGCTTCACCAAGATTGGATGAAGAAAATTTTCAACAAACATTCTAAGGAGGATTTCAAGGTGGATGCTCTGGTGCTAAAGTGGGACACAAGGAATGAAGACAAGGGAAATCATCGAAAATTTAATCATATTTGGATGGGACCTTTTAAAATCGTCGCATACCACGGAAGAAACGCATATTTTCTACAACATCTTAACGAAGATCTCACTGGTGGGGGGCGTTTAAAGGGAAGGTTCCTCAAACACTATTTGGTCTAGTAAGGTCTGTTTAGTTTTTTCATGTCATTGTAAATAACCGTTTCATTTTTTGTCTTCAAAGAAGGCATTTCAAGTCAGTATGTCAGCAGAAAATTGAAGCCTGGAGTGAAGGTCCTAAGTTTATGCTGATTCTAGTAGTAACTATGTCAAGAAGGTTTAGGGTGTGTTTTTTTTTTCGTTGTTTCAGAGTCTGAAATTCAATAAGGCCCAATGGTCAGGAACATGGTTTGTTGTTCTTTGCCACCTCACTGGGAGGATAGCATCCCCGTCTGAGCCAGTTGTTAGCGTCGTCATCTTTTCAGTTTGAGTCAGTCTTATTCGATTCATGGTCTGTGTGTCAAAGCATGTGAGGTCAGGTACCGAACAACGAATGGGTTGAAGTTAGCAAGTGGTCGGTTTAGCCCTTGGAGTTGGGAAGGGATGTCAGAATCAAACATGTGTAAATGATAAAGGTATTTTCCCAAAAGGTCGGGTCCTGTCAGAAGAGGGGGTTTTACGTGCCAAAGGTCAAAGCAATTTGTTATATAAGGGTCATGTCTACAGATATAATGATCATCATCAACTCATTATGAAGTCAGAAAGGATAAAAAATCACGATGCTCATATCACGTATACTCTGCAGCTCTTATCATTTGTACTTCGCACACTTCGAAGTGTACCGATCGCACGAATGTGCTGCGCAAATATTCGTCTCGCTTCAAAAATTATCATCACCATGGATTCGGTGTCCCCTGTCATGATTCCATCCCTCACCCGTCCAGTTATAAATACCAGTCGCTCTACATGTATTCTATTTTCTAGCCGAGTTTTTGCATCATCTGTAAATTTTTCCGCAATCCCTGAGTTTCTCACTGCGGGAAAGTCGATTGCCATCAGATGTGTCACAAATTGGGTTGGGCAAGATGACCGCATTCAGTTTGTCTTAAATCTACCGTGCACGCAAAACAGACACACATTGCACCATGGAGACATCCCAAAACATAAAGAAAGGGGCGCAAAATGGTAGAATTGTGGGATCCGAGCCTCAAAACTTGGCATTGGTAAATGAAGACTTGGATGTCAGAGCATCTTTCAAACAGGTCGAGTGCATGCTCTATTGCAAGAAAATCCAAGGATACAATGTGAAACTGGTGAAACAGTTCGCACTCAAATTCGACGAGTTCCATGCGGTGATTGCATGAATCACATTCAAGGTGATGGAGGAAACTCTGTCAGCCGCGATAAAGATCCCTCTGCACGGTGAAAGGTGGTCTAAAGGCATGGCTATGGACGTGTTATGTTATGAGGAATTCATCAAGACAAACTATTTAAACAGGAAAGTCGAAACGGGTGTTCCAAGTTGATATCTACAGGAGCCTTTTCAAAAACTCCTCATGGTAATTAGAAAGTATTTGACCTATGAAATAAGGTATGACAGAATACACCCACATCAAATTAGGTTGTTGATGCATTTCATAGGAAGGAGAGCATTGAACCTGCCTTTCTTCTTGCACCAGAGCCTCCAAGAAATGGCAGATAACATCCAAGCTCAAGAAAACCAGCCGGAGAATAACTTATCTCATATCTCACTAATCAAATTGTTGATAGTTGATAAATTGAGGCATTTGGGAAAGAGATGGGATTCATTTATACTTACAATTGACATCCCTAGGGACCCCAAAGGATATCCCTCTCTGCCCATTGGAAAAGCAACATCTCACAACGTGGAGGCGAATATAGGAAGGGTTGCAGAGAAAGGAAATACATTGGAATCCTTACCACCCCTACATCCGATACCCCGGAAAAGGGGCAGGCCAAGGAATAACAGAGAGACCGGGGAGGCCCAAGCCCCGAGCGAATCGGATGAAAAATCAGTCACTAAGGAGTTACTCATACGTGTTATTCGACTGGAACCTGTTAGGAAGAGAAGTTCGGATGTCAAAGACATGGATATTCGTGAGTCATCGCAGTAGCTAAAGCAAGCGCAACTCTCTATTTCTGAACTTTACCAGGAACACATTTTTAGCTTCCTTTGACGTTTAGCCAACACTCAAAGGAAGATAAAAGGGAACACAGTTTTGCAAAGACAAGTAAATAATTTGAAAAGGAGATACTGGCCTCTAAGGAAAATTCTTCGGACATCAAGACTGGAGATGAGGCCATAAGCATAATTGACCGACCCTGTTTTGTTTTTTTTGAACACGGCGCGACTTTTTATCCCCGCATCCTATTTCCTGCCAGTAAGCAGGAACTTTGGCATGTACCCACGTAGCAGAAATACATCGCGCAAATGTTGGAAACCCACCCATCGCAAAGGACAAGTTTTGGTTGAGTACATGACATTTTTGAAGAAAGGCGTTGCCCCCTGACTGACATTGTCATCTTGGAAACACCATTGAAAGTCCGTGGTTACTTGCCAAATGAACACCTCAACAAATGATCGCGTGGGAACAACCAAAACTATTACACTGGGTGGTAGAAGTCTGACAAAGCGCTTGATCATCCAGATGACCTGTTAAAGGAGAAGCATTGACACATCGCTCCTTAATGATAACACCTTGTCGATGACCGTACTGTCATAGCAAAGACGCAAATTATTGTATGATTGGGTGCAGTCAAGTTTCTATTCTTATTAAAGTTCCATACGAAGGATCTTCTGCTAGAGAATAATCAAAGCCTAATTTATAGGGATAATAATTGGGGGGTAGGGTAGCCCAAGCGACACATCCTTTTCTATATATTGCATCTTTTCAATGTAAGTCAGATTGGTTGGCAAAGTAATGTATACAGTAACTGTTGAATTTAATTTTTCGAACCTGACTGAATTTTAATGAAAAGGTCCCGAGATTTTGATGAAAATATTCTATTGTGTCCTCTCTTATGTATGTACTTCCTGTGTTCTTCATATTCATGTATGTATATTGTCTAAATCAGAATGTTTTTACAAGTCTAGAATTCATCGCACGGTGCTCTAGATTTCCCCATTTAGATGATTGTGTTTTCTTCTAAGTGAATTCAGAATTCATCTCTAGCAGTGATTTAAGTTGCTTTATGTGTTCTTATCTCACCACACACAATGACTTTGAAGTAAAAGACCTTTTCCTACTTAGCCTTTATCCTCTCTCGTTTTAGTTACCGAGTCATTTTCTTCTCTCGTTTTCTGGAATTTGATTCCATGGCCTAAGGTCTTGCATCCTCTTTCCAATAGAACCATAAATATTGTACGAACTTGTTAAATCTAGCTGACATTTCTAAGCCATAACCTATATAGAGATGAAGTCTCTAAGAGAGCCCTCTTTGGGTTGGAAAGGCTAGTTTTCGGCCTTAAAGTTGGTTTGTAGGTTACCTTTGTCATTCATTTTCTCATCCGAACAAGTTCACAGAGTGCTAAAAGTACTATCACCCTTTGTCCATATATGATAAAAGTCAAAATGAGAAAACAAATGTTGAAAAGAAAATTTGCAATATCTCTATTCTAACATGTAATCATGGTCATACAATATATACAATGTGATAAAGAAAAATGAAAAATGCAACTACACTAGAATGATATGCATGGTATATAATTAAATGCAAATGCCTACCCTAAATATACTTACCTCTTTATTGAATGCTAGGTATAATCATATAACTAGTGAAACCATCCTAGAAATATGTCATAACACTTGCCTATCTACTTCATCATAAACCAAGACAATGACAAGTCAAGCACAAAAATAGCATGAGTTAGAACATGCATCATATCATATGAAATCCTAAAATCGAACCCATGGATGTGGGAGAGAGGGACAAAAGCATGCCAAGTCACATTTCCATAGAAGCGCTCATTCCATATCTGAAAAGGATCGTGAAAGGTCAAAGAATCGAGAGGCTGTCTCAAAGAGTCTGAAGGTTGACTACCCTGGACGTCATCGCTCCCTAAGGTCTGAGAAGGGATGAACAACAATATGGAGGATGAATGGAAACTTCTCAGGGAAACGTTGAAGGTTCGAGGTATAAGAATTCTTCTTAAAGCATTCAAACTACCCTTGAATTCTAAGAAGAGGCCTTTCTCTAGAGAAAACTTTAGACAAGGAATATGTTAACCAACTGCATCCTTAGTGGCATGGTGAGATAAAGGAAAAGGAGGAGGCTGGAAAACCTCATCACACATATCATTCTTCAGGAAAACCATGTCCTCACCCTTACAAAAAACCAAGAACAATTTTGGTTGAAACTCTTCTTCATAGAATATATCCAAGTGCTAAAGAGAATATTCATCAAAATCCTCAAGGTATGACCGAAAATCATTATGAGAACACTGCATTAAGTCATCCTTGGGTGTTTGGAATTTATCTGTAATCATGTCATTTCCTTGTTGCCAAATATCAGAATTAGTAGCAATCTCATATGATAGTTGCGAAGGAAACAATAAAAAATGATTATAAATAACATAAATGGGGTCCACATCATAAAACATCACGTCCCATTTATGTCCCCCAACATGTATAGACTCATCAATATTTTCAATTACGTCATTATCTTTGTTATATCATGGAGGGACTATTTCATCCAAGGGTTCCTTCAACACTTCCTCACAGTCTGAGTCATAGAATAGAGCATCATAAAAGTCCTAGAAAGGAAAATGACTTACCTCATTCTCTTCTTCTGGTGCAAGAGGAATGGAATCTTAGATGAATTCATCAGGTGGAGGAGTAGACATTATTTCTTCATCCTCATGACTTACCTTTTCAGGCTCTTGTTCCTCAATCAATTCTTTGTTGTCTTCAATAGGGTCATGAATGAATTCTTGCTCCTCCTCGTAGGATTGGTAATCTTCTGCACAAATCTTCCCTTCAACTTCTTGTTTTTCCATGGACTCTTTTTCTTCTTTATCAGGACTAGAGCATAATCCTTTTCTTTGGAGGGACAAGGTGTTATACAATCATATTGTTGGGTCCCACCTTTTAAGGAATTTTTTAATGAAGATATTAAGGGAATTTATACTCTTTATACTGAGAATATGCTTAACCCAATCCCTTTGTTATGTTCACATAGAAAACAAAAACAATCTTATTAGCACATCCTAAAGTCTTACTTTTGTCTCCAAAACATGTTCCACAAATTTCTTGACATGAGAACTAGCTAGGGATGCATTTCCATCAAAATTTGGACAATGTTTTACCAAACCAAGATGAAAGGGGTTTGGGTATCCTAGAATATCCTGAATATCCAGGGCGGGAAACATTTTGTGATTTGACAGTTTGTTCAAGAAGGTTTCCTCAAATTGATCCATGGTCTTGATGCTTTTATTAGGGATTCCCTCATACCATATTATAGAATTGTCATGAAGAGTGGTTGAAAAGAGTCTCATAACCAAGTCTTTGACATCATCACTTATAGGATTGATTCGGAAGAAATCCAAAAATTTATCCATATGTTCCTCGGTTGTGGTTACATCATTACCAGAAAATCTCAATATCCATTTCTCATACCTTGTAGGTGTTCGTCGAGGGTAACCTGAGATTTTAATCATATCCAAGGGTTTAAAAATATCACTCGGGTCCCATGGAAAGGCCATGATTGATTATTATGAGGTTGTTGACCAATGGTGTCACCAGATAACCCTTCTATTATTATCAGAGGAAGTGAGGGAATCACCCTTAGTGGAGTCACTAGGTAAAATTGTAAAGTAAAACGATTTGGGAAAGCTTACCAAAGGATGTGTCATTGAGGAAAATTGACTCAATTCTCGGAAGCAATGGTGCCAAAAATGTTATCGTGCAATATGTACTTGTCCAAATCCCAGGACAAGTAAAGGATATTGGCATAACAAACATGATATCTTATCACTGTCACCTCAATAGGAAATCCCCACTTTTAAGGATGGATGAAAGTCCAACTAAAGGGAGGCATCCCTAGTGACCTAAAGGGATGGGTAAGCTAAGGATAAGGATAAGAAGTACCCCCCTCTCACTGGTCACTCAATTCAAAGATGTCACAAGGTTTATGCCCAAGAAGGATGAAGCAAATGAAAGTGATGAAGTGTGTCTGCCCGAAACAAGACAACAGAGCATATATATGGTAGTTTCAAGTAAAAATATGATAGTAAATCTTCAAGAGACAGTAAACCAAGTGAAAATATGCTAGTTGATATAAAAATGCAGCAACAGGCACATTTACAACATCATTTAATAAATTGTAACAACTGCAATAAAAACTCTTCATAATTTCTTGAAAAGACAATGAAAATATAACATTTACTCAGGAGAATGATAATCAAATGTCATAATCAATTTATGAAGTGCTTAGCTAGCATTAAATTCAATTATGCAGAAAATTTGCTACAATTAGATGGTTGTAGAAAACGTTTATAACAATAGCAAGAAAGTTATATATCTAGGCTAAGTTAGTGTTAGAGTTAGTTAGTGTAAGATTAAGAGAATAGAGTTTAAGTGTTTGATCAGCCTTCCAACAGGAGAGAAGCAAGAAATAGTGTCTTTCAGGGCTTATGGAGTCAATTATATCAGCACAATAACTTGGAGAAATAATAATGATTATACTTGTCTAAGAGATAACAAGGTGGAAGCTTGAGAAGTAGCACCTTAAGTTATCAAGAACCAAGCTTTTGAGAGAATATTCAACTAGGGTGTATGCACTTCTAGGCCCTATTGATTTCTCTTATCTTTAGACTATTGAAATATGTTTAATGCAATAAGAACTAGACAAAGATTTTAAAGTGCTAGCACTTTAGGGCTCTAGAAGTTTGTCTAGACAAGATCCTCTTAGGGAAAAATAGCAAAATAAAGAGAAAGAAAGAAGCACCTTATGTTTCTTACTCCTAGGGTTTCAAGTAAGAAATTTCATAATCTTCAATTTGAATAAGTAAACATACCATAAACATTTAGCATTAAATGAAAATTGCAGATTTACTTCACCAAGAACAATCAAGCACAAAAACCCTATATTTGTCAAAATTCCACCAAGAAATGATCCAAAATGCATTCAAACAAGTCTCCAAGCAAGTGTGCCTTACTAATTTCATCCAACAACCCTTAGAGGGTGAAAATTTTAGTCCTCTCTCCAAGTGAGGAGAGTTATGTGAAAATGAAATAAATCCAGCCATATTTATATGGAAAATCCTGGCTTATTTTACCCAACAATTGTGTCTTTTCACAAAACTAAGTCTACATGTCAATTTTCTCATTAGAATTAAAAATAAAATAAATTATTTACAAAATAACCCTAACAAGGGTGACACCATCCCTCTTAGGGTGACGTTAGCCTCGACAAAGGTGACGTTAGGATGGAGAATCATGGAACTATGCCTCCAAAAGCCTTGATCCTCATTCACACGTGCCAACATCATCGTCAAGACCTCCTCCATCAAAACCAACCCTAGGTGACTTTATGGGATAGGAAGGTTTCCTATGGGCCTCCAAGGGCCAACGTCCAAGTGGGAGGAGGTGGAAATCCATCCTAAAGTAATGTCAGAGTGCCTCCAAAGGCAATGTCCTCTTCCTACATTGTGCAACTAGTCATCACGATCTTTCCCCAGGCATGGGGTCTCTGCATCGATCCTTGGGATTCAAGCCCTCATGAAGGTACAAACTAATCATCTCCTCATGAATACCTTTCCATCGAGAAAGGTACTGCAAATACAAACAGACATGCCCTTTAAGGGTCCATTAGTCACACGTATCATAACAAGTAAGCCACATCTAATAATCAAACGACCCAAACATGTGCATCAAACCCCCATCTTAAAACTAAAAAAATGCTCAAATGCATTATACAATTTGTCAAATTTAGGTGTGGGAGGGGTGTCACAACATCCTATTGGGTTAGTCAATCCCCGAGTCCAAGGTGTTTTCTGTGGAAAACCTATCTAAGTCATGAAAAGAAGATGAAGTGGATGGGGGTAATACTTTTGAGCATGGGGTTCATGACATACAAGGGATCGTAGTATCTCATTTATGGGTGCCTTTGTAGAGGGTGTGCTTCCCTTCATATGTGATGAAATAGTTTTTCCAATCCCCTTTTATTTCCATTAATGAATTAAATTCCAGAACAATTGGGTACTCCAAATGGGTAACATAGAACTTGGAAGGTATTACCCAATGTCACTTGAAGGGATAAGTACACAAAGTGTCATAGGGGTAAATTATAGCTTGTAACACACTTTTGTATATCCCTCAACAAGTGAGACATCTATATAATGTGAATTTTTCTTTTGTAGGTCTTATTCTTTTGAGAGATAATGGTTCATTGTTTCTGAAGACCTCTTGGGAGAGCATCTGGAAGGTTCATGATTTGGATTTTATCTTTTGTCAGCTACTTTTCTCTCTAGGCATTTAACCCCTTCTTCCCATGAAATGAGGTACAATGCTGATCCAGGTGGATATCGGTGGCCACCCACCTTCTCCAACTGGCCCAAAACATGTTTCTGGCAATTTTGGTAATTTACTATTTTTAGCAGTTTTTTCGGGTCCTGAACTTCCGGGGCCATTTTGAGGTCCTAAACGATGTTTTTTTGGGTATGTTGCTTTCGCAAAATAGAATCTATGATGCTATTTTGTCTCGAGTGTTGTAGGCCTCGGATAGATCTTTCCAACAAGATATCATACGCCTAAAACGGAGATTGTATGCAAAAGTTACGACCCCGGGAAGTTGATGCACCAACTTACCGAAACGGGGCCCACATGACTTTTGGTGCTTCATCTCCCAGGGTTAGGTTTTTGGATGTCTAGTACTTTTGGCATTCCCATTTATTGTAAAAGGGGCTTCAGAGCCTCATTGTAATCATCTTCTTGTGAATGCGAGTAGCCGTCACATCTCTTCTCAGAGATAAGTTGCCACCATTCTAGCGAGTATTTCACTTTGTATTTTTATAGTCTCTGTACATTTCTCTGATTAATAGAAATCATGTATTACTGTATATCTGTGTTTATGGTTGCACCTCTGATACATTTTTGTTATATTATTGAATATCTGCAATATCTCTGTACATTTCTTTATTATATCTCCGCTCTCATTTCGTGCCGAAAATAATCCGGATCAAATGCCTTCTTGGGTATGTACACCCGAAAATCCCAAAGGATAAGGAGACAGAGGGAAATAAGTATGGAAGGTGATAAGTATGATCGAGAATTGATGATGACTCTTAAAGGAACCCCCCAGTAGCATCCTATTCCCGAGGGTTACCAACTTACTAGGACAAAATGTCACCCAACAAGGTTAAATAAGGCAAAGAGTATAAATTCCAAGCAACATTCTGCAATCAATAAAGATTCTTGCCAACATGTTCAAATGCTTCAAATATTAAAGTGACACTTACCATGATACCTAGACTCATTACATCATGGAGAACAACGTATTTCCCTCTTAGACCAGGCCAGTGTGGTGGATGTCGTTGGTGATGTGTATAATGCATAAGTGAAAAGAAGTTCCCTCTGGGGCTATGCTTTGTCCATATAGCTCTCGGCACTCAATGTCTGCAACATGTGGGCCTCGAGACATAATCTCCTTAGTTACCCCTAGGTTAGGGGTAACGGGCCCAACAGGACACTCTTCAACAGACGAAAGCTTGGGAGGAAGCTAAGAGATTGGCAGATGAAGCAAAGGCTCAGAGAAGGTAAAAGGAAATATCGACAGTTGAGGGTGAAGCAAAAAAGAAAGCGAATGAAAAATCATAATGGGAAAGACAAAGAAAATTAAATGAGATTGGAGCAACTCATCAACTCCAAATATGGGCGTAATGGACATTTTACCACAGCAATATACCCCTATCATGGCCATCCCAGGTAATTCAACATTTTCTACATAAGTATTAAATTTTGATTGTGTTGTTGTAGTTGTAGGGGATTATGACTACAAAAGAAAAACTAGAAGCATTGAGAAAAGATCAAATAAAAGGAAGAGAGGAGAATCAACCAACACCCTATCATCCACAAGGAGGGTTATTGATTGAAAGACATGACCTGATACAAAATACAATGCTATAGAGGAAGCCTATGATCTTCATGCATTCACACGAGCAAATGAATCGGCTATTTTTGAAGTTACCTTAGCATTATGCAATGCAAAAACTAAAATTGTTGAGTTGTAAAGGGAGTTGAACATACACAAGGCCTGTGTATCCATAGACATCCTCAAATCAATTAGGGGGAAAGATGAACTTCATAAGGAAGAGATCGAAAGGGTAGTGCAAGATACAATAGATGAACTTACATGAAAGTTTGAAGGGGAAACCAGGACCGCTGAAACTCTTCACACAGAAGAACTAAATAGGGCTCTGCAGACCAAGAGAATCGAGTTAAATGCATAATTTGAGAAGCAAGTACAATTATACCATGATCTGCACAATAAAGATCCAAAGTCTATCAAACAAAATTTGTTTGAATAAATGGAACAAATTAAAACTAAACATGCTCAAGAGGTATCCAATATACAAATAGAATAAGTTGAATCCCAAAAGTTCGTTGAGAAACTAGGTCACCAAATCCTAGGATTGGAATAGGAAAAGGAGAAGCTCCAGAAATATTTAGAAGAAAACAAAGCAACAACTCTTACTTTGGAAGTTGTAAAAGCAGAAGCAATGGAGCTGAATGAAATACTAAAATTTGAGCAAAAGGAGTGTCTATGCCTCCATAAAGAAATGCAGATAGACAAATATGATCAATTAAGGCTTATGGACTAAATAGACGAGATCAGAGATCAATATAAAAAGGAAATATATTCCTTTGATAAAGTCATCGATTGGCAATAATTGTACAAGAATCCTCCGAACACATTTCCATTATATTTCAGGAAAGAAAAACTAAAGGACCAAGTTTTGTTTGATACATGGAAACCTTTGTTGAAGGATATTTAGGATATTCAAGAGACAACAACAAAAACATGCAAAAGGTTATGGGATAGTTCAGATGATCTTATTGAATGATTTGGAATACAAGTAATTCCCCCTATTGATGAAGTAACACTAGCCAAGTTGAAAATATCTAAGATTGAGGAACACATGCAGATCAACCAGGTAAATATAGAACAATTGATTGAGGTGAATAAGGAAGTTCTAGAAGAATATTTGTTAAGGCCTTCCAAGCTAATCATAATGACCCAGAACTTTATTAAATAGACAACACAAGAGTTAAAATAAGAAGTTTCTACCAAGATTTGTGATAGAGAGATGGACTTGAAGAAAATGCAGTCAGATAAACTAAATAAATTAATGGAAGACTATTCGCTCTGGAAGGAATATCGGGATCAGGTGCAGATGTAGAAGACCTTATAATTACTTCAGTGTGATAATTGATATGTTTTTCTTATTTCCCTGCTTCTCAATCATAGATTGCATTGGAGTGTTAAGAGCCATGTCCTGGCCGCATTTTGTTTAGGTTACATTTTTTGGAATGTAAACAGTCTCCTGAATATTATAAAAGGGAGAACTATAAATGAAAAAGGGATTTTGATTTTGATTGATCTCGACAATACTTTTACTATATGGTGACTTGAACAAGAGAATTCTTTGGTGTTTTGGTAATGATCCAAGAGGATCTAAGGAATGATCACAGAGGTCTTGGAGGATCCATAACAATCAGAGAGGTTCCATGGGATCCATAAAATCTCAGAATTCAAATATCCCAAATTCTCTCAAAAATGCCATCAATGCATAGAGCTCGGCAATAGATTTCCAACAGTGAAAAAATTGCCTCAAATAGAGTTCATATGCAAAGGTTATGGATGGTCAAAGTTTGGTCAACTTGGAAAAAGTCAAAGGGAAAACTCAACAAGTATATGGAAAGACCTAGGAAATGTGGCGCAACAAGATACGTATCACTAAGCAGCAACGCAGACCCCAAGAGAAAGAAAATGAACATAGACATCTTTGCGAGGTACTTAGCCGAGATGCAAGACCTTACTGCGGACACATGGCACATTACATGAGAGATTGTCAAGGAGTTTGGACAGGTTTCCAACTTCAGGGCAACACACCATAGTTTTTGGATGCAAGAAAAGGGAGATAAAGCCAAGGAATGGCTACAACTCAACTATTGCATCATGCAGGAGAAAATCCAAAGAGAGGTCCAGGAGTGGCCCGAGGAATGGAAGGTACCGGAGATTCCAACTACAATACCTAGATCACAAATTCAGACGCAGGGAAGACTAGCCCTAGCACACCAAAC
>JASDQU010207286.1:25393-38292 GCA_032191745.1 Picea mariana
TGATGCAGCTAAGAAAAGCATTGAGCAGATCGAATCCGATGGAGGAGAGATACTACAGTCTCCTATCACAGAGCATGTGTTCACCGCTATGGCCAACAAGAGAAGTCAGGCTCAATAGTAGTGCCAACGGATAATGGAAATGTATGATGCATTGCAATAGGTAGTATCCGAAGCAGGAAGAAAGCAGTAACAGTTGCAAGTCAGGCAGTGACCCAGGATGAGTCACAATGTCAGTGTTGGGGGCCTGTTAGGCGCAGGCCCATTTTGGGGAAGAGGCACGACATGGAGAAAAGATAGTTGGCAAAAAAACATGAGAGCCACGCATGGAAGAAGAAGGGAAAGAAAGACAACGGGCAAGAAAATCATAGTACAAACACATGCATGCATAGGAGAAAAGCGCGCAAGACTAGCATGCAAGAAGACCTAACTAGGTTAGGGTTTTGGTAAGAGAATGTAATGACTGATGAGCCAAGAATAGATATAAATAGACACCTAGGAGGTCTAGGGTGGGGGTTGCTGGTTTTGTTATGTGTTACTCGTGTGAGATAGGGTAACAGGTCGGTAACATGACTGTAATCTGATATCTT
The DNA here is from genome assembly GCA_032191745.1 of Picea mariana. Taxonomy (NCBI): domain Eukaryota; kingdom Viridiplantae; phylum Streptophyta; class Pinopsida; order Pinales; family Pinaceae; genus Picea; species Picea mariana. The sequence continues at coordinate 25,981 of JASDQU010207286.1, forward strand.
TTTGTAATTTGTTGAGTTGTAGGAGAGAATAGTAACTAGACCTGGAGGGTTAGATCCCAGGTTAAGGATCCTGGTTCGATCTAGTCAGCCTCATAAAGGTCATGGAGTCTGTTTTATGAATGTATGAATGGAGTTGTATTGCGCGCGGTGCCATATATGACAGAACCATAATAAAAGAGCTAAAGAGCCAAATCTTTGTGGGCGTAGCCCAAGAGGGGGTGAACCACGGTAAATCATGGGTTATGTGGAATGATTATTGTTTTTGTCTTTGCTCTCAACGGTTAGATCTTAGATTAATGGTTTGATGACGTAGTTAGATCTTTTATTTACATGCATGAATAAGAAATGATAGAATAACTAAAATAGATGAATGATGTAGTAATGGACTAAAGATCACATAGTACAATCCCAGATCCCCACTCATTCCTAGGCTGCAAGCACCTGAGAATTGCATCCACCCATAGAACTATCTCGGGTGAGACTACGCAGTGCACTCTGTGGACTGCGTTGCCTTCTGGTTTACCAGGAGGGCTGATAGTTTTAGAGGCTTTGTTGGACCCCTAGTAGACCTGGACCTAGGTCAATCATGTTAAAGGCATAACTTAGATAAAGAAAACAACAAATGGTTTCGTTGCCGGTTGGAACAACATAGGATTGAGTAGATGGGATTTGTTGAAGATTTGTTAAAAGAATGTAAGATATGCGGAAGGCGGGTTAAAATAATATCGAATCAGGCGAAAAGAAGGTGAGAAGCATGTTTCACTAGAATGGAATGTTGAGACCATGGAATCCCACAAAATCAGAGATTGAAATATGTCTAAAGACAAAGGAGCTAGAGTTTGCGCAGAAAGATAAAAAAAACACTAGAGTAACATCGCACAAATATATTGAGAAGTATGTGTTTACTGATCTTCTTGAAGTCTTTTTCTGTGATTTTCCACACTTATTGCAGCAGTGGATATTGAGGTTGAAGATTAACCACGCAACAAATCGGATTTGATAGTTAGAGTGGATGTCAGTTCATATCACTTAGTTATAGCAGGTGAATAACAAACTCACCTGTGCAGTAGATTTTTGGCTCAACGGTATTGTAGCAGGATTTATAATAGAATTTGCAGTAGATATCGTGAAGTCGTACAATGCAGCAGAGAAACAGTTTCCACGCAGGCCTCTAGGAAGGTATATTTGATCACTGTATACTTATATTAAGATATTTCTCTATAACAAAGGTGTAATGACAATAGAATCAGACAACTAAACTTCCCTACGTGCATGGGGGAAGGGGGGAAGCACTGACAGAAAAAGGAGAAATGGAAGGAGAAATGGATAAAGGAAATAAGGAGGAATCCTTGGACCCAATCATGATGGACGACGACCAGATCAAGCGGATCATGGTGATAGTTGGAAAGATGCGCAGTGGAGTACCCTACCAATACAAGGTGAACACCAAGAAGAGAGCCATAGCCGCGTGGGAAGGCTTAGAAAGTGATGAAGAGGAGGTAGAGGATCTCCAGGCTATGGATCAGATTGAGGAAATGCTACGTGCAACATATGAGAGGAAGACAAGAAGTCCAAGAGTGGGAATCGAAGGTAGTAATCCTATCCATATTAATTTCAGTGTGGAATCCATAAGCCCATGTACGACTAATACACCAAGAAGAACACCACCATTTAGGAAACCGAATTTTGGGAGAAGGAAGACAACATGAAGTACATCTACACAAGGAACAACAACTGGGGGAGCGAGTTCAGGGAGAATTAGTCAAGTATATACATCGCCCAGAGGTAGCAGTATAACATTCAGGATGGAAGGACATGATCACACCATTCGGTTACCAAAATTTCAAGGAGAGGCAGCAGAAGACCCTGAGAGACACTTGTTCATTTGTGCAAATTTCTGGGAAGCAAAATAGATCATTGATGAAGACATGAAACTTGCGCATCTAGATATTACGTTGAGAAACCTCGCACTAGACTGGTACATGAGCAAGGGTCACGCGTTGACAATTATAAATGGGTATTAAGAAAAATAAAAGTTCGATACCTATTCCACTTCAAGAAAGAGAAAGGAGTACTAAGAAAAAGAAGAGGTGGAAATTGATGCCACATGAGGAAGTGTGACACATCAATAAAGAGAAAGGGGTACCAAGAAAATGAGTTGTTCGACACTTATGCCTCATTAGCAATGGTGATACGTCAGAAAATATATAGGTCTACTAAGAAAAATAAAATGTCAACACCTATGCCATGTCTTCAAGGGTGACATGTCGATGAAGATAATGGGATACTAAGAAGAGGAAACATTTTACACCTATGCCACATAAGCAAGGGTGAAAAATCATCAAAGATAAAAGGGTACTAAGAAAAATAAAATTTCAACACTTATGACACATCAACAAAGAGAAAGGGGTACTAATAAATAGAAGAGGTAAAAAGCTATGTCTTGTTAGCAAGGGTGAGATATCAACAAATATAAAGGGGTACTAAGAAAAAAAATCGACACCTATGCCACCTTGGCAAGGGTGACATGCCCAAAAATATAAAAGGGTACTGAGAAAAACAAAAGTTAGACACCTATGCCATGCCAGCAAAGAGAAAGTGGTACAAATAAAAAGAAGAGGTTGAAACCTATACCATGTTAGTAAAGGGAAAGGTGTCCTATGAAAAAGAGAAGGTTGACACCTATGCCACATTAGAAGCGATGAAACGTCAACAAACATAAAGGGGTACTAACAAAAATAAAAGGTTGACACCTATTCCTTGTTAGCAAGGGTGACATGTCAACAAACAGAAAGGGGTACTAAGAAAAAGAAAATGTTAGCACATATGCTACATCAACAAGGGTAACATGTCGGTAAATAAAAAGGGGTACTAAGAAAAATAAAATTTTGACACCTATTCCATGTCAACAATCAACTTCCAAGGAGAAGGGTCGATGACCGACTGTCGATTTGGCAGTTTGGATAGTATCCATATATCAACGGTCCATATATATTCTGATTTGCGATCGAGGATGTAGATTTGCACATATGCAAGAATTTCCATCTGTTTAAATAAAAAATGTTTGATACCTATTCCATCTCAAAAAAAAGAAAGGGGTACTAAGAAAATGAAGACGTTGAAACCTATTCAATGATCTCAAAGAGCAAGGGGTACTAAGAAAATGAACACGTTGAAACCTATTCAACAATCTCAAAGAGAAAGAGGTACTAAGAAAATGAGAAGGTTGACACCTGTGCCACATTGACAGGGGTGACATGCCAGCAAACATAAAAGGGTACTAACAAAACGAAGAGGTTGACACCTATCTCTTGTTAGCAAGGGTGACATGTCATCAAAGAGAAATGGGTACTAAGAACAATAAAATGTCAACACCTATACCATTTTAGCAAGGGTGACATGTACATACATAAAAAGGGGTTTTGAGAAGAGGAAAAGTTTGAAACCTATGCCACATTAGCAAGGGTGGCATGTCAACAAGGATAAAGGGTTATTAAGAAAAATAAAAGTTTGACACCAATGCCATGTTAGTAAAGAGAAATGGGTATTAAGAAAAAGAAGAGGTTGAATCATATGCCACTTCAGAAAGGGTGATACTTCAACGAATAGAAAGGGGTACTAAGAGAAGTTTAAGGTCAACACTTATGCCACAACAACGACAATGACATATCAACAAAGATAAAAAAAAAGTACTAAGGAAATGAAAAGGTTGACACCGATGCCTTGTTAGAAAGGGTGACACATCAAAAAAGATAAAGGGATACTAAGAAAAAGAAAAGGTTAACACCTATGCCACGTTAGCAAGGGTGACATGTCCACAAATATAAAGGGGTACTAAGAAAAATAAAAGTTCAATGCCTATGCCATGTCAACAAAGATAAGGGGCACTATTAAAATTAAGAGGTCGAAACCTATGCCAACTCAGTAAGGGTGACACTTCAACTAAGAGAAAGGGGTAATATTGAAAAGATAAGTTCGACGCCAATGCCATGTCAACAAGTGTGACATGTTAGAAAATGTAGAGAGGTACTAAGAAAAAGGAGTATTAAGAAAAGGAAAAGTTTGACACATATGCCACATGAGTAATGGTGACATGTCAACAAGGATAAAGGGTTATTAAGAAAAATAAAAGTTCAACACCTATGCCATGTGAGTAAAGAGAAAGAGGTACTAAGAAAAAGAAGAGGTTGAAACTTATTCCTTGTCAACAAGGGTGACATGTAACCAAATATAAAGAGGTAGTAATAAAAATAAAAGGTTGACACATATGTTATGTCAACAAGTGTGACATGTTCGCAAGGATAATGGGGTACTAATAAAAGAAAAATGTTGAGACCTTTCCCACATGAGCAAGGGTGATATGACAAAAAATATAAAGGGGTACTAAGAAAAATAAAATTTTGACACGTATAACATGTTGGCCAAGAGAATGACATACTAGGGAAAATAAGAGATTCAAACATATACCATGTCAACAAGCGTGACATGTCTTGAAATAGAAATGGGTACTAAGAAAAATATAAGGTCGACACCTATGGCACATTATCATGGGTGACAGGTTAGAAAAGATAAAGGCATACTAAGAAAAAGAAAATGTTAACACCTATTCCTTGTCACAAGGGTGACATGTCAATAAAGAAAAATAAAAGGTCAACACGTATTCCACATCAACATGGGTGACATGTCCGCAAAGATATAGGGGTATTAAGAAAAGGAAAATCTTGGCAACTATGCCACATGAGTAAAGGCCACACATCCACAATGATAAAGGGTTAATAAGAAAAAGAAAAGTTTGACACCTATGCCACTTTAGGAGAAAGGGGTGCTAAGAAAAAAAAGAGTTTGAAACCTATTCAGCGTAAGCAAGGGTGACACATCAGCTAAGAGAAAGGGGTGCTAAGAGAAAGAGAAGTTTGAAACCTATACCACATTAGAAATGGTGTCACCTTAGTAAAGATAAAGGTCTACTAATGAAACTAAAATGTCAACACCTATGCCATGTCCGCAAGGGTGACATGTTTGCAAAGACAATGGGGTACTAAGAAAAGGAAAAGTTTGACACCTATGGCACATGAGCGAGGGTGACACATCAACAAAGATAAATGGGTACTAACAAAATCATAATTTTAACTCCTATGACACAGAAACAAAAAGAAAGGGGTACTAAGAAAAATAAGAGGTAAAAACCTATGTGTTGTTAGCAAGGGTGAGATGTCAATGAAGATAAAGGGGTACTAAGAAAAAGAAATGTTCGACACCTATGCCACACAAGAAATGGTGACACATCAACAAAGATAAAGGGGTACTAAGAAAAATAAAAGGTTGACACCTATACCATGCCAACAAAGAGAAAGTGGTACTAAGAAAATGAAGAGGTCAAAATCTATGTCACGCCAACAAAGAGAAAGGGGTACTAAGAAAAAGAGAAGTTCGAAACATATTCCACATCAATGATGGTGACACGTCGGTAAAGATAAAGTTTTACTAAGAAAAATAAAACTTCCACTCATATGCCATGTCCGCAAGGGTGACATGTATGCAAAGATAATGGGGTAGTAAAAAAAGGAAAAGTTCAACACCTATGCCACATTAACAATGATAAAGGGGTACTAAGAAAAATAAAATTCAACCACCTATGACAAATAAAAAAAGAGAAATGGTTACTAATAAAAATAAGATGTAAAAACCTATGTCTTGTTAGTAAGGTGTTGCAATACATGCTCAACTATATACTTAGTGACATACTTATTTTTTCCATTTTTCCTACTATTTAGGAGGACTTCTATTTATAACAGGTCTATTTTTAGCCGGTGGATTCCTATATGTAATACCATGGGTTTCCAAAAACATGGGCTCATAAACCACCATTAGGCAAATTCCTATTTTTTAGCTACCATTAGGAAAATTCCTATTTTCTATGAGATAATTCCTATTTCCTTAAATTTAGGAGATATTTCCTATTTTATGGATATAGAGCACACTTTAGTAAGAATATTAGCCTCTTAGGGAAGTGCACATTACCCATATGATATTTTGAGTTAATTCACTTCTCACTCAGTTGGGACTTTAGTTTCATTCTTGGACTTTAGTCTTATTCTAGGATATTTTTTCTGTTATGGAATGCATGTTGACTTCATGTAGAGTTCTCACTAAGTTCACACCTATATTTTTGACCTTTTCTTATTATTAGCAACTTTTGACTTTAGTTAATTGTTTCTATTGGGAGAAGTTACTTTTTTACTAGAGCATGCATAATGAAATCCCAACCTAGTGCACATTACTCCTCATGCGGAGAGTCCTATATATTGTACTCATTACTAATGATTAATACATGGTGATTAGAGTTGGTTTCTTAGTCTCTTATGTGTGAATATTGAGTCTATTTTTCTCTCTCCTCTCTCTCTTTTGCAATTAGCTAGTGTAGTATTTCCTTCTCACAATTAGGTCTTGGATTGTGGTTTAATGCTACATGGTATCATAGCCATTATTGTTAGGGAGTATTCACTTTATTGCAGGTTCATAGATCAGATTGGACAACCCATATAGAACTTTGGATCAACCATCTTCTTCTGTGATCTTGACACCCTTCAACTACTTTGAGTGGAATCCCAAGATAGAGCTTCTACTTCGAAGCAAGGGTTTGTATAGGATTGTCATGGGGACTGAGGTCGAGCCTACTTCATCCATAGAGAAATCAAAATACTTCAACAAAATGGACAAATCCTACGATAGATTGTGCTTGAGAATCTCTTTGGATCTCCTATTTCATGTCGATACTTACAAGACTCCTAACGATGTTTGGACAAAGTTGAAGGATTTGTTAGGAAAGCAAGACAATCTAAGAGTTCATCAACTGGAGAATGATATACATGCATTGAATCCAAGATATTTCAAAACCCTAAATGAATACTTCTGTAAGTTTAAAACATTTATTTCTCATGTTAAAGCTTGTGGAATTGATAAGAAAGATGAACAATTAATCTTTTCAATTCTAACAAAACTAGGACCATAGTATTCTATCTACACTTCTGCTTTTCATACTATTAGGTTAGCTATGGGGTCTACATGGAATATGCCATCCCTAGATAATTTCATGGAGTCATTTATCCATGAGAAAAAAAATCTCATCCAAATAGGGGCACTTAAGAATTCCAATCCCCATGCACTTACAACTCAAATAAGTTCAAATAAGAATAAGTAGAAGAACAAGGGTAAGAAGGACCAAGAGAACAAGAACGAAGGTAGACAAAATTCCACATATTAGAGTTCGAGTTCCAAGACATAAAAAGGCAAGAAGGATAAGACAAAGTGTTCCTATTGTAATAGGGGATTCTATCCTGAGAGTTTTTTCATGAAAAATACCATAGATCTCATGGCACAAACACTTGAGCAACATCACCTCGAGAATTGTATTCCAGATAATTCAAGTAAAAATACATCATAAGAAAGAGGTAATGATCATGGATTCCTTGTTATTTCATCTTCTCCTAATTCTTGGGTGATTGATTTAGGGGCTACCCATCACATGGCCTCATCAAATATACTTTTATCGTACTTGAAGACTTGTTCTAGACAACCAATATTCATGGGAGATGATTCTCCTGTAGAGGTGTGTGGTAGGGGTAGAGTTGATATTAACCATGGATTCTTTCAAGGTGTACTTCATGTTCCTAATATTTCATTGAATCTTCTCTCCATCTATCAAATCACTCATTCAGGTTTAGGGAAGAATGTGGATTTCACTCCGGACTCGGTTATTATTTCTGACTTGTCAGATGGTTCAAAAATTTTCGTTGGTGAGGTTAATAAATATTCCAAGTTGTACACATTCTCTCACTTCACTCATAAATCTGATTATGTATCTATTCTAACAGATGAAAATTATAGAGTCCATGTTGTGGCATGAGAGGTTTTGGCATCTGAATTTTAAATATTTAGATCATTTTAATAAAAGTGGAATGGTAGATGGATTACCCCACATTCAATACACAGATGGAGTTTGTCAGGGTTGCATTGTAGGAAAACATCTTGAGGAGAAGTTCAACACAGGTAAATCATGAAGGGAATTATCACTTCTAGAATTGGTTCACAGTGACATTACAGCTCCTTTCCCACACCCATCGATCAGTAAAGATAACTATGCTATTACTTTCATTGATGATTTTTCGAGATATACATGGGTCTTCTTTCTCAAATTAAAATCTGAGGTCTTTGAGTGTCTTAAAGATTTCAAGCATTTAGTTGAGAACCAAATAGAGAAAATGATTAAGAATCTTCGTATAGACAATGGAGGAGAGTATGTGAATAATGAGGTTGAGCATCTTTGTTCAAAATGAGGTATAGAGTTGGAACACATAGTTCCATATACTCCACAACAAAATGGGGTAGTGGAGAGAAAAAACAAGACATTGAAAGAAATGGCCAACTGTATGGTGCAAGCTAGAGAACTACCTCCAAAGTTATGGGTTGAAGCTATCAATTGTGCATCGTACATTCAAAATTGATTTCCTCATAAATTAGTCAAGGGAGTCTCTCCATATGAGGCTTGGAGCGGAAATAAACTGAAATTCACTCACTTCAGAATTTTTGGTTCCCATGCATGGGATTGGATCCCTTCCGATAAGCGAAAAGCTATGGAAGCTCAGAGTAAGTAGTGTATTTTTGTTGGATATATAAATGGAATGAAGGGATACAATTTATTATATACTCCTTCATATACACTGTTCATTCAAAGGAGTGTTAAATTTTAAGAGGGTCCTTCACAGGTAGTTCCAGAGCAGTTTACGCCTCCATCTCCACCGCCACTAGTTGCGGAACTTAGTGAGACTTATTCTGATCATATTTATGATAAAATATCTGAATATGATATATATAATATTTCTAATCAGAAAAAAAAAATTTGCAGTTCCAGAGCATCGACCACGATGGACACAACAAACTCTTTAGGCAGTAGGTGATCTAGTGGGTGATCGTGTCTATCCATGGAGAACCAGATCTCAGTTTGTAGATCCTTCGAAATATTTTACTACCATGGATCCATTGATTCCTATTTATTTTTATATGGTACTTGGATCAGATCGTCATTCGTATGCAGAGGCTAAAGGAAACTCCCATTGGGAGGAAGCTATGAAAGAGGAGTACAATTCCCTGATAGAGAACAACACACAGAAGTTGGTTCCTCTACCTTCCAACAAGAATCTTGTTAGATGTAAGTGGATTTTCAAGACAAAGAGGGTTGTTAATGGATACATTACAAAGTATAAGGCTTGGCTGGTAGCTAAATTTTTCTCACAGGTACAAGGCATTGACTATGAGGAGACTTTTCCACTGCTTGCTAAGATTGATTCCATTTGATTATCTCTAGCTATTATAGCAGCTAGAAAGTGGGAGGTACACCATATGGATGTGAATAATGAATTCTTACGTGGATATATTAATGAGGAGATATATATATATATAGCATCTAGAGGGATATGTTCATGATCCATCATTAGTTTGCAAGTTGAGGAATTCATTGTACGGACTTAAGCAAGCACCTCAGGCATGGCATGCTAAAATGGACTCGTATCTCCTCTCTAGAGGTTTTCTTAGATGTAGATCGGATCCTAATGTGTGTATGATGGGGAAAACAGATCCGATTCCACTAATATTTCTATATGTATATGATTTACTCATCATAGGGAGCTCAACCTCCTCCATTGTTGCAGTGATGATCGCTTTGCATGATAGGTTTTCTATGAAAGATATGGGACTATTAAATTATTGTCTTGGTCTTAAAATCAACCAGAATGATTTAGGAATCAAAATGTCTCAGTCCAAGTATGTCATATATCTACTTGATAGGTTTTAGATGATAAATTGCAAGCCATCTCCAACACCCTTTCAGTCAGGAGTTAGACTAGAGGACGTCCGTGCATCACCTTTGGTTGATTGTACTAGATATAGACAATTGGTGGGGTGTCTTCTCTACCTTACATACTCTCAACCGAACATATCTTATGCAGTTGGATCAGTTTCCAAGTACATGCAGGAGCCCCATGAGCTTCACTAGAAGGAAACAAGGAGTATTCTCATATATGTCAAGGGGACTACTAGTTTTGGTATACATTATGAAAAATGATCTTCCTTAGATCTTGTTGGATACATAGACTCAGATTGGGAAGGAGATAACATTGATTGGAAGTCCACTTCAGGATATTTCCTCTACCTAGGATCGTGACCTATCTGTTGGTTAAGTAAGAAGCAATCAACATTTTCTTTATCATTAGCAGAGGCATAGTACAAGGGTGCAGTGAATGTTACTACTCAGGCTATTTGGTTGCAACACTTTCTTACAAAGTTGGGAGTTCACTTTCATTGTCCAACAATTATATGGTGTGATAACCATAGTATTCTCAAGTTGTGTAGATACCCAGTTTAGAGGCAGCGGACCAAGCACATCGAGGTTCATATGGGCTTTATTCAAGGACAGATTCATGATGGAGTCATTGATATGAAATTTTGTCCATATTCAGAGTAGGTGGAAGACATATTGACAAAGCCTTTCACAGAACAAAATTTTGTCTCATTGAGGGACATTCTAGGAGTGAGGGATACACCATCTTATCAATTGAACATGTTAGCATTATTTTATTGTTAGTAACATATTTTGAGGGGGGGTTTTGTTCCCACTAGATTTTTCCTCTTTACCTCACTTTTGTTTAGTTGTTATACATCTATACTTGTATATGAGTACCTAACATGGATTCATATTTCTGGGATTCATCATTTTTCACACCTCGGTTGTGTTTCAGGGGGGGTGTTGAGGTACATGCTCAACTTCATACTTAGTGACATACTCATTTTTTCCATTTTTCCTACTATTTAGGAGGAGTTCTATTTATAGAACACACATTTTTAGCCAGTGGATTCCTATATGTAATACCATGGAAAAATACAATGGATTTCCAAAACCATGGGCTCATAAACCACCATCAGGTAAATTCCTATTTTTAAGCTACCATTAGGAGAATTCCTATTTTTTAGGAGATAATTCATATTTCCTTAAATTTATGAGATATTTCCTATTTCATGGCTATAGAGCGCACTTTAGTAAGAATACCATCCTCCTAGGGAAGTGTGCATTACCCATCTAATACTTTGAGTTAAATCACTTCACTTATTTTGTGACTTTCCATAATTAACAAATTCTCACTCAGTTAGGACTTTAGTTCCATTCTTGGACTCTAATCTTATTGTAGGAGATTTTTTCTATTATGGAATGTATGTGGACTTCATGTAGAGTTCTCACTAAGTTCACACCTATTATTTTTACCTTTTCTTATTATTAACAACTTTTGACTTTAGTTAATTGTTGCTATTGGGAGAAGTTAATTTTTTACTTGAGCATGCACATGGAAATCCCAGCCTAGTACACATTACTCCTCATGTGGAGAGTCTTATATATTGCACTCATTATCAAGGATTAATACAAGGTGATTAGAGTTGGTTTCTTAGTCTCTTATGTGTGAAGATTGATTGTATTTTTCTCTCTCCTCTCTCTCTTTTGCAATTATCTAGTGTAGTATTTCCTTCCCACAATTAGGTCTTGGATTGGTTTAATTCTACACAAGGGTGAGATGTCAAAAAAGATAAAGGGGTACTAAGAAAAAGAAAATGTAGACACCTATGCCACATTATCAAGGGTGACATGTCCATAAATATAAAGGGGTACTAAGAAAAGAAAAAGTTTGACACCTATGCCACACGAGAAAGGGTGACACATCAACAAAGATAAAGGGGTACTAAAAAAAAAAAAAATCGACGCCTATGCCATGCCAACAAAGTGTAATATCCCTAGGTCGAACCCAACTTGTAAATGTGCTTAAGTTGGTGAGTTGTTTGATATCTTTTTGTATGCACCTTTCATGGCATAGTGTGTGCATGTACTGTGCAGTAAAATGATGAAGTGTGCAGATTCCAGGATACCGTGCACAACAACTTAAGTGTGCGCACTTTTGAGGCCAGGGAGCCTTTGTGTATATGTTGTGTTTTATAGGCTGGTGAGCCATTTTTGTGATTATTAGGCCAGAGAGCCTAGATGTTAAAGGCCAGTGCACCTACTTTTGTATATGTATCAACATTAATATAAAATACATCACTACGTGCAGACTGACCACGATAAAAGAGTATAGGGGACTAAACTCCACTAGTTAGGGAAAGGGTGGGGGATAAAAGTTAAGGAAGAGGGGCTAAGCTAGGGAGATTAAGCCAAAAAGGAATATTATATTAATATTTATTAAAGTATAAAGTATGAATAATTATTTTATCCTA
>JASDQU010207287.1:0-19395 GCA_032191745.1 Picea mariana
ATATTTATATATTATATAAATTACATTATATACTATATATACAACAAAAAAAATGAAAGCGCATAACTCACACGCTGTAACCTCACCTCACCACGCATGACATTTTTGACAGAGAGAATAACCTCATGACCTCTCAACTAAGAGTGCCCTTGATCGGTGCATAACCTAACCTCCCGACTAATAGTTACCTCATGTGACTGCATTGAAAGTGATAGGTTTCCTAGCTCATTAATCAAGATCACAACAGACCTCCTAGATAAGAGTGACCTCTTGTGACTACATTGAGAGTGATAAGTTCCCTAGATCATTAATCAAGCTCATGACATACCTCCCGATTGAGAGTGACCGCATGCAACTGCATTGAGAGTGATAGGATCCCTAGCTCATTAATCAATCACAAGACATGCACATTAGCAATAGAGTTGGCCCTCGTTGGTGTCACACAGTAGGCCCTTGTTGGAGCCACAGAGTGCCTTCAACCACATAACCTCAACCCATCACTGCATTTCTGACTGAGAGTGATAGAACTAGCTCATTAATTGACCTCCCGACAGATAATGACATCACTAGCGATAAAGTAGGCCCTTGTTGGAGAGACATAGGAGGAGCGACAGAGTAGGCCCTTGCTGGAGCAACATAGGAGACCCCACCTTGACCAACAATGATGCCAAAATAGGTAAGTTCTTAATATCCTTTAAGACCCCAAATCAAGAATTGAAGGTTCTTGAGATGCTCTTTGAATTTAGGAAAAGGTTCTTTATCCTTTATAAATGTGAAACCCCTTTGGAAACCTGTAAATTATTTCCCTAAATTCTTAAATTGAGTTTTATAATATTTTTTTAGTGTGGCTGGAAGGTGGTACCTGTGCCTTATATATTCATTTAGGCATATGGGGTTTCCTATTCAGATAAATTAAAATAAATAATATCTCCAAGATTTAAATTATTCAATTTAGAGTCCCTCTCAGGAATTCTTTCCTAATTCTTTATTTACATGGGATATTTTGTAGTATTCTAGATATAAAATAGTATGCAGAACAAAAATATTTTATCTAGAAATGACAAAGAAGCAATGATATAATCATAACAATACCATAATAAGACCAGAAAGATCACTTTGATTACTGATAGCAATGTCCACTTGCCTCTTCGAGGGGGCAACCTCCAACAGAATAGAGATCTATTACAATAATATCCAAGATAAGATTTATCATACCCTCCACTTCTATTTATTCTCTATCTATACAAAAGAACAATATAGAGGAAGATCCTTCTAGAAGCAAAAGCCTCTATTAGGTCTTCTTACATTTGACTTATTCTTCCTTATTGTTAGTCCTTATTAATATTGGCCTTTATTACATGGAATTATATTATTCTACCTATGTGAGGGGTTAGGGAGGTTAGGTCCCTAACATGCCCTCCCCATTGAATAAGAACCTTGTCCTCAAGGCTTCATATGAGGGAACTATTGTAGAATGGTGGTTGGCTCCCAGGTGGCATCTTCTAGAGGTGTATCTTTCCATTGGAATAACACTTCCTGGATGGTGCGCTGATAGAGATGATGCTCTCTCTGGGACAATACTACTTGTTGATGCAACCATATGGAACCTTATTAATCCAACTCAGGGAGACTATTTTTAGTTTTTCACTTAGTTCCAATCACCTTATTTAAGAAGGAAACATGAAAAACAGGATGGAGCTTCGACTGACTAGGTGGAGCTAACTGATAGGCCACCAATCCCACACACTTGAGAAATGTATAAGGACCATAAATTTGGGTGCAAGTTTATGAAAATGTTGAGCTTTGAAGGAAGTCTTGTTATAAGTTTGTAGTCGAAGAAATACCTGGTCCCCTTCAACAAAATGGCATTCGGATTTACCTTGATCTTCTTGTTGCTTCATGTGATTCTGATTCATGACCAAATTGTCTTTGAGAGAATAGAGAATAGCCTCATGGACAATAATATGTTTGTCAACCGCCTGAACATTCGATACCCCTAGAATATATGAGAGAATTGATCGGGGATTTTGGCCATAGACTGCTTCAAAAGGAGTCATGCAAGTAGTTGTATGGTAATATGTGTTGTACAACCATTCGGCTAGGGGTAACCATTGAGCCCACTGATTTTTCCACTTAGATGAAAAACACCTCAAAGATGTTTCCAAACACTTTTTGACAACTTTAGTCTGGCCATCCATCTGGGGTTGATAGGCAGTGCTGAGATGCAATTGGGTTCCCTGTAGCTTGAACAATTCTTGCCAAAAATTGCTAGTGAAAGTGCGGTCTTTGTCAGAGATAATAGAATTAGTCATGCCATGAAGTTTGAAGATATTATCCATGAAGATTTGAGCCACTATGGTGGCTGTGAAAGGGTGTTGAAGAGAACAAAAATGAGCATATTTGGAGAGATGATATACTACCACCATGATGAATGACTTATTGCCCAATTTAGGTAAGCCCACAATGAAATCCATACAAATATCTCGCCAAATAGCAGGGGGAATCAGAAGCAGTAGAAGTGTGCCTAGAGCTTTGATATTTTCTCCCTTGTTGCATTTATAGACCTCACATTCATCCAAAAAGGTGTGCATTTCATGTTTCATGCCCTCTCAAGAAAAAGAATGTTTGACCCGTTCATAGGTTTTGGTAAACCCTGAATGCTTGGCTGTGGGTGAGGCATAAAGTTCAGAAAGCACTGTGGATTTAAATTGGGATTTCTTGCATAAATACAAATGGCCTCTGTAGAGAATCTCTTCATTATGCCAAGAGTACCCTGGAGAAATTGAGGAATTGTGTTGCAATTGGTGGAGCAGGCTAGAAATTTTGGGGTCTTGCAACCATTCCTGACGAACATCTTGTAGATAATCTGGTAAAATGAAGGAGAGGGAGAAAAAGGTCCCATCTTCTTCATATTTATAAGAAATAGCATAGACCACTACATTTTCCTTGCCCTTATTATAAATTATCTCATAATCATAGCCAAATAGCTTGGTCACCCATTTTTGTTGCACCGGGGATGAAATTCGTTGTTCTAGGAATTTCTCGAGACTGTGATGATTAATTTTTATTTGGAATTGTTGACCCAATAAATAAGGATGCCAAAGATCCACAACATGCAGAATATATAAAATTTCCTTTTCGTAAATGGAATGGCCCAAATGTCGCTCTGAAAGTTGTTTTCTAGTGAAGGCTAAGAGTCTGCCATCTTGCATGAGGACATCTCCAATTCCTTTCCCAAAAGCATCACATTCCAATACAAATGTCTTTGTGAAGTTCAGGAGGGCTAGGACAGGGGTCGATCACATAACATCTTTTAAGTATTGGAAGGCATGATCCACAGTTTAATTCCAAGTGAAAGCATTATTTTTAAGGAGGGAAGTGAGAGGTGCAATCTTTCCATAATTCTGAAAACCCAGAAAACCACGCAATCGCTTAAGAGTTTTAGTTCAAGGCCAATATTTCATTGATTCAATTTTTTTAGGATCCACTTAGACACGATCCTTGCCGACAATATGACCCATCTATTCCACTTTTGAGGCACCAAAGGAACGTTTATATTTTTTGAGGAAAAGTTGATGTTTAGAGAGTAGATGGATAACTTGATTCACATGGGAGAGATGGGATAGCCAAGTTTTACTATATATGATAATATCATCAAAGAAAACTAAGACAACATGACAGATAAAATGAAAGAAGACATGATTCATAAGACTTTGGAAGGTTGAAGGATCATTACACAATCCAAAGGGAATTACGAAGAATTCATAATGACCCTCATGAGTGTGAAATGCAGTCTTGGGAATGTATTCTTCTTTCATATGGATTTGGTGGTAGCTAGAACATAGATCCAATTTGGTGAAGTAATGAGCACCACTCAATTCATCCAAGAGGTCATCAATGGCAGGAATGGGGAATTTTTCTTTGATTGTGAGTTTGTTGAGGTCGCGGAAATTAAGACATCTGTGCCAAGTACCTTCTTTCTTGAGTACCATGACCATAGGGGAAGAATAAGGGCTAATATTGGGACGGATAACACCAGCTTCTAATAATTCATGAAAAATTTATCAATTTCATTCTTCTGGGAAAAGAGATGATGATAAGGTCGAACATTGGAAGGAAGACTACCTGAGATGAGAGGGATCGAATGATCATGGACTCCATGGGAAGGGGGGAGTTCTTGGAGGGTGGTAAAAAAAACATGGTGGTGGGAGAGGATGGATTGGAGGTTGGGATGCAAAGAAGATGTCTCAACAACATGAATGGAGTGGAGTTGGGATATAATTCCCGAATGACCTTTTCTGAGGAGATTTTCCATGTGATGAGAACTGATGATCTCAAGGGAGCCTGTGGTGATGCCTTGGAACTTATATTGTTTTCCCTCCTATTGGAATTGCATGGTTAAGTCCTTAAAATCGACAAGAATGGTACTAGAGTGCGTAACCATTCGACACCAAGAACAATGTCACAACCACCCATTTCTATATCAAACATATGGTATGTTAGGTGATACTGACCAATTTGGAGTCGCACATTTTCACATCATCCCCAACATTTCATGGAACCACCACTGACAATCATGATTTGAAAATTATTGACGGCATGGATGTAACAATTTACTTCTTGAGAAATGTGGCGATGAATAAATTTATGGGTGCGACCATTGTCCACAAGGATGATGTCTTTCCTATTTTTGATGTAAACAATTAATTTGAGAGTCTGGGGAGTAGAGAAGCCAGTGAGGGAATTAAGTGAAAGCATCGAGTCAATGTCTAGTGGGTTAGAGGGTGGGGTGAGGTTAGAAGGTGGTGGTAGTTCCTCCATAGGCAAAACAACAACATCTTCTTTAGAAATATCCTCAGTCAAAACCATAAAAAACTTTTGTTCCTTACACTTGTGCCTAGGAAAATATTTTTTATCACAATTATAATAAAGACCTTTGAGTTGATATCAATCCATTTCATCCCTGGTTAATTTATGGATCTTGAGGGGAGGTGCAGGAGGGGAAAAATTGGTGGTTTTAGGGAGAGAAGGAAAGGAGTGTTTGCAGGTCTAGGAGGACACAATATGTTGGGATTCCTTGGCTCATTGAGTATATTCCAACCAAGTCTGGGGGCGTGCCATGAGGACATAGGCACAAATTTCATCTTTGAGGCCACTGATAAAGAATTACCTAAAGAAAGCATCTAGCATGCCCTCTGTTATGAAATCCAAGTGCTCAAATGCGACAATAAAGTCTTCCACTATCCCAGACTAATTTAACTTGGTCAAATAGACTAAATGGTGTGTGTCGGAGTCAAAGCGGTCATAAAGTTTGTCCACAAACTATGTCCAAGTAACATACCCTTGGTGTGCATTTTTTCATAACAGCCACCATTGCCATCATTCCAGATCCAAATGTAGGAAACCATAACGAAGCTTGGCTAAATCATTAGTAATTCCGTGCAAAGGGAAATAATGTTCCATTTGGGTGACCCAACCTGTATGATTTGAACCATCAAATTTGTTCACCTCAATTCTAGGAGGGTAGAGGTATCAGGAAAAGTGGGTAGTATGAGGGCCTTGGTAATGGGAAGAGTCATGGTCATTGTGATAAGGTGGTTGTTCAAAAGAGGAAAGGTTCTGGGAATGGCTAAGGAAGTGTTATTTGAGGTCTTTGATGTAGGAACATTGTTCCTGGAGGTATTTGATGTGGGAACATTGGTCCTTGAGGATCTCAATAGTTGAATTGATGGAGCTAAGGTTGGAAATGATATGCTTGATGTCTTCCCTGTGCTGGTGGTTTTCAGCAATCAAGGCATTGAGTTCTTGGGCTCTTATGGTAGTCATTTGGACAAAGGAGAAGTCAAATGGTATAGGGGAAACAAAAGGGGTTTGGAGGGGTGGGTGGGACCATGGAGAAAAAAGGGTGTCAAATGATAGGTACCACTGCGATTAAGGTGAAAAGGGGGATCCAAAGGGATATGAGCCAAATAAGGTTGTCGGAGATGGGTCAGGTCCACAAAACAAATTGTGTTGAAAATGATAGGTATCACTAGAATCAAAGTGAAGAGAGGAACCTAATGGGATAGGTCCCAAATAAGTGTGGTGGTGGGACCACTATACTCTTTTTTTTTCGTCCCCAGGGGTAGGATATTCAAGGATTCTACAGATAAGGGTTTTCCCTGTGTTATATCTCTCTGATATACGTGCAGGGTCCAACAATAGTACTCAACCCAATATCTCAAGGAACCAACTAAGGAGGTTATACTGTACCCTTATTCGTACTACCCAACTACCTAGGTACTAGAGAGTATCTTCCTGAGTGTTGTTCTTGGTGGAACTATAATAGTCAGGTGGTAGATCGGTTTATCTATGGAGGGCTTCAGGAGATCTAGGCTGATTCGTATAGAGGTGTTGTCTAATGCACTACCACTCGAAGGGGTACCAATAGGGTTTACAAGGGTAGCCAACATATGTGCGCTTAGGTACCACTTATATTTCCTGTGTGTATGACTCCCTGACCATGGGTTTATGTGAGTAATGATATATCTATATAGCTTTAAGACGTCGTAATACGTCTCTACCTTGGAAAAAAAATCAACCCACAATTTTTTGCCAAGGAAGGTTCTCCGATACCAATTGTACTATTCCATATATAAAATAGTATGCAGAACAAAAATATTTTAGCTAGAAATAACAGAGAAGCAATGATATAATCATAATAATACTGGAACAATACCATAATAACACCAAAAATATCACTTTGATTACTGATAGTAATGTTCACTTTCCTCTTCAAGGGGGAAAACTCTAGCAGAGAAGAGCTCTATTACAGTAATATCCAAGACAATATTTCTCATACCCTCTACTTATTTTTATACTCTATCTATCCAAAAGAACAATCTAGAGGAAGATCCTTCTAGAAGTAGAAGCTTCTATTAGGTCTTCTTACATTTGACTTATTATTCCTTATTGCTAGGCCTTATTAATATTGACCTTTATTTCATGGAATTATATTATTCTACCTAAGTGAGGGGTTAGGGAGGTTAGGTCCCTAACATCTTTACTGTGTCTTTTCTTGTAATTATCACCATTAGAATCCTCAAGAGTTTTCCCATATCTATTTGTGATTTTTGTGCCTTGAGTGGAAGTAGTAGCTATTTCTCAAAGTCATTTTCCATTGTAGAAAACCATTGACAATGAGGGTGATCAAACTCTTTCATTTGGCCTTCATGGTTATTGGTTCCTTATCCTATAAAGGTGTTTGCATTCCTTAATTTATTTTTTATTTAGCACAAATGCCTAGTCTCAAAGGGAATTTTTCATTATGAGAAGGGTTCCACATGATCCTCTTTTTCAAGAAAAAAGGTCCATCATCACGATATCCCATCTTGTCAGTAATTTCAAAATGATTTTGATAATTTTATCTTTTCTAATTTTTTTAATCAACCCATATGTCAACAAGAACTATTGGAGGGGGACATATTTATTCTTCCCCATCATTTTTTATCTCACCCTACTCATCATTGTCTACATCACCATCGTTATTTGTTTTATCACTGAAGTCATAATATTTTCTATGATTTTCTATCCATATTTTAAGGAAATATGTTGTCATTAGGAATTGATACATGCTCATCATTCCTCTTATCCATATGGACTCTCATTTCCAGCTAGGTTCTAGTCTTCTTAATCACGTCCCAATTCCTCATATGCATTTTTTCTTTCAATGTTGGAATATTTTAGGGATTTCCCAAGGTCTAATATTTCTCTCATTCCTATATAAGTTGGCATAAGTGATGGGTACTAAATTATCCTTAATTATTATCCTTGTTTTTCTCCTTTACCTATTCTATTTCTTTTCACACCACCATATATATCAAGATTTCTTGAAGGTTAAAAATATCAACATCAGCTTAGAAGAGAATCCAATATCATATTTCTCTACTTCTATAGAGACTACTCTCTTTATGTTTTAAAAGATAGCTACATGACACTACACTTAAATGACAAATTCCAACACTTAATGGTTTTAGGATTCATTTCATATTTGGTTTATCAACTTGAAATTAAAATTTGATACTTTGCAACTAGTACCTTGAGTCAAATACAAATATGAAATTAGGCATCATTAACATATCTGCTAGAACAATTATTCTAACCTATAAAAAATATACTAAATTCTCATAATTTCTTCACATAACTAGAATTTTTTCATATCCACGATTTTACTACAAATTCAATTACTAATAAAAAAAATCATAAGAACTTATTATACAACATATTTCTTCCATAAAAAAACAATATGCATGCTTTGTATTCCATAATTTATAATCATGGAAGGAATTGAAATTTCCCATGTAAGATAAGGATGAAGTAATTTAACCAATGAATAATAATACCTTACCTAAAACCAAAGTTTCTTACGCAGAATTGCGGGTTTGTTGTTACATATTGCTCAAGCAACCAAACTCATAACCTTTCCATTCAAGAAATCCCATCAATCTTTTGAATCCTTACATCATAGCTCAAACACTAAGTTAGAATGATATTATTTCCCTTGTTTTCACTTTCCAAGGAAAAACTAAAACTTCTCTTTTATTTACTTCTTTCGATTCCTAAAAACACGCCTCCCAACTTGCATATCCCCTATCATTTATACCATTTTTATTTTTATTATTTAGTTAATTAATTATTCATTTATTAATAATGATATGAGTGGCACATCCTTCTAACTTGTCTTTTATGAGAACATATGGCTCTCCACCACCCCTCCTTGAATTATGGACCCCAAATGTCTTGACATCCCTTAATCCAAAGATAATGGGTGAACCTTGATTGAAGACTTAAATAACTCTTATTAATTTTATGTATGTGTGTAAATTTTCTAACTTTGTCACACACAAGCATGCATGCACACATACATAGAAAGTTAGAAACATTACACACACATGAGTGTATAGAGATATGTAACATATTCCTCTTATGTTCCACTAGATAGAGAAAATATGGTGAAGACCCCCTATCCCTCTTAAGGGCTGCGCGACCTCCCGGTCAGGATCTCCTAATTTCGGAGCCGAAATGGCTCTTCTGGTTCCAAACTGGAATCCTTCAAATGAACACGTAGGTCCCCCACAAATGCTCAGTTGTCTTTTCCAAGCATCAAGCGTGAGCTCCCACAGCACATGACCAAGAGCCATGACCTTATGCTAATCCAAAAAGGGTGCTTGTCATGGACTAGAACTTCACAAGTCAAGCATCTCTTCCCTTTGTCCTTCAAATCCCCAAACACTGAAATGCTGAAATATCATGGACCGGAACTTCACAAGTCAAGCATCCTGTCCCTTCGTCCTTTGAACCCCTGGTTTCTAAAATTACGAAATATCATGGGCCAGGACTTCACAAGTCAAGCATCCTGTCCCTTCGTCCTTCGAACCCTTGGTTGCCGAAATGCCAAAATGTCCCAGCACCTATTCCTTCAGGTTTTCGCGTTTCACAAAATCAGAATGTAAGGGATATCTCTGCTCCTTGGAATCCTTGGTTGCCGAAATGCCGAAATGTCCCAACGCCTATTCCTTCGAGTTTTCACGTTTAGCGAAATCAGGGTACAAGGGATATCTATGCTCTTTGGAATCCTCGGTTTCCGAAATGCCAAAATGTCCCAACGCCTATTCCTTCGAGTTTTCACGTTTTGAGAAATTAGGGTACAAGGGATATCTCTTCTCTTTGGAATCCCTAGTTGCTGAAATGCCGAAATGTCCCAGCGCCTATTATTTTGGGTTTCCGTGTTTCAAAAAATCTGGGTGTAAGGGATATCTCTGCTCCTTGGAATCCCCAGTTGCTGAAATGTCGAAACACCGAAGTGCCTTGGCATTCAATCAACGGCTCACAATAATCCCTGGGATCTACAGTCCATGTCCGACCTCGCTATTTCACTATTTCGCGATTTAGGGTTTTGAGAGACAAGGGTCTCTCTCCTTCCAACTCACGGTACCTGAAATCGTGAAATGGATCAATGGTCCAGATCTATTTGAGATCGATGGTCAATATTCCTCCTAAGCTTGGGACATCAAAAAGCCCTCGCCGCTAACCTCCTCATAGCTCCACCTTATCCAACATTTTGTGGGGTTTCAATGTTTCTCCTCAAGGACTCTCCACCATCCATTAATATCTTCGGGGTCTCCCCTCCCAGATCTACACAGCATTAAAGCATGCGCTTCTCCCTCAAATCGGACGGTTTGCGGGATCTTCCACCGCGATCCAACGCTCGACGATGTTTTTCCTCCTGAGCTTTTACTCACTTCAGACTTGGAATATTTTCTAAGTCTTCAAAGACTCAGTCTTCGTTCCTTCCAGGGAATGAGTTCCTGGATCTCAATAACACTTTCTGAAGCGTTATCCCTCCTGAGCTTTGTCTGGTTCAGACTTCAATTTCCCACGCACTCCTTGCATTTGAGGGATTTCGATAACTCAGATCCACGGTATTTCTCGTAGAGACATTCCTCCTACTCTCCTTTCATTCCTCTCTGGCTCAATGCACACCTTGCAAAGCTTCTAATGAAGAGAAACAATCGAAAATAGAAAAACTCACATTTCCATCCACTTGTTCATGTAAACATAAATGACAAGAAAATGCACACAGTCCACACACCATACATTTGGATCAATTTTCCATTCTGTTATCACAAGTGCCCAATGTCTACTGAATACATTCAAAATTACAATAACTCAAAACACTGAGATCTCCTGCTAACTCGCAGTTCTCTCTTACAACTAATTTCTCTCTGTATTGCAGCGCTCTCTAACTGGGTGTACCAACTTCTACATAACTCAAAAAGATTTCTAGGGTTTTCCCTGGCTACTTTCCTACTCTAAAATTCATCCTACGCTATCTTAGTTCAATCGCATTCCAGAGCCGAAGTGGAAACTCCTGCTCTGTTTAGAAATTCAAAACTTGCTTCAAAGGGTAAAATACGGCACCGGTTCAAGCATGCCTCCAAAGGTGAATTCTGGCGTTGAGTAGAGGCGGATTCCGAGATCGGTTGTAACTGCCCACATTGAAGTTTTGGAAGAACTCTCACATGTTGAGTGGTCCCACCTCTGTGCGCTTGCCAACGATGCTCCTACATCATACTCCCCTTGACAAAATTTCATCGACTCCTGTCCATGAGCTCCTCTACTGAATTTCCCTGCTTCTAGACAGCAGCATCATTTTCCCAACTGGCATCTTCTATTCAGTATCCCTTCCATTTGACCAGATACTCAAAATAAGTCTTCCTCTTAGTCTTCTTGCCAATTCTCTGATTCAGAATATTCTCCATCTGTAGCTTCTCTGCCACAGGCATCTGTTTCTCCCACTAAACTTTTCCTTGAGCTTCTGACCCTTCTATTTCATCTTTCCTGTACAGATATAGGTCTAAAACATTGAATATGGGCAAAATTCCCACACCATATGGAAGCTCGATCTCATAGGCATTTGCATCAAACTTCCTCAAGATCTTACAAGGTCCTATCTTTTTCATCTTCAACTTGTTCTATGTTCCTCTAGGGAATCTTTCCTTCCTGAGATGTGCTAAAACCTGATCTCCTACTTCAAATTGAAGTTCCCTGTGATGTTGATCAGCTCTATGCTTGTATTTTTTATTAGAACTCTCCAACTATCCTTTGATCTGGCTATGGAGTCGCTCCATATCCGCAGCAAAATCCTCTGCTCCAGTGCTCCTGATCTCACTCTGTTCCAAGTCTCTCAACTCAAACACTCCCCTAGGTTGCATTCCATATAGTATTTGGAATGGGCTCCTTCCAGTTCTCCTGTTTGGTGAGTCATTATATGCAAATTCTGCTTGTGGCAGAATCTGATCCCACTGGTTATGATGTTCAGTAACTAGACTCCTTAATAAATTCCCCAAACTTCTATTTACCACTTTAGTCTGCCCATATGTTTGAGGGTGATAAGTTGAGCTGAAGGACAAATTCGTCCCCATATTCTTCCACAGTGTCCTCCAAAAGTGACCAACAAATTTTGTGTCTCTGTCTGAAAAAATGCTCCTGGGTAGGCCGTGAAGTCTCACAACTTCTTTGAAAAACAGATTTGCAACATGTGTTGCATCACTGGTCTTCTGGCATGGGATGAAATGTTCCATCTTTGAAAACCTATCCACCACCACAAATATGGAATCGAATCCCCTTTGTGTTCTTGGCAATCCCAACATGAAATCCATGCTTATTTCATCCCAAGGCCTTTATGGTATTGGCAATGGTTGATGCAATCTAGTGTTTTGTCTTTTCCCATTTGCATGTTGGCAGATCCTACATTTGTTCACAAACTTTATCACCTTTGTTCTCATACCTAGCCAATAGTATGAACTGCTCAACTGTGCAAACGTTTTATCGTGGCCGAAATGTCCACCCAATCCTCCACTATGCTTCTCCTTCAGAAGATTGTCCCTCATTGAGCATCTTGGTATGCACAATTGATTTCCTCTGAAAAACAATCCTTCCTGAACCATATAGTCCGTCCACTGAATTCTATCTCTCAGTACAAGGCTTGTGCATGCTTCATAGGCCTCCTTGAAATCTGTATCATCACAATACATATCCTTAAGGTGTTCAAACCCCAAGGTCTCCACCTAGAATTCTTGCAGAATTAAACATCTCCTACTTAACGCATCGGCAAATTTGTTAGTATTCCCAACAATATGTTTTATGAAAAAAGTAAAATTTTGCATAAATTCAACCCATTTTGCATGCCTCTGATTCAGTTTTTCTTGTCGGGTTATGAATTGTAAAGATTGGTTATCGTTGTACAAGACAAACTCTTGCAGGACAAGATAATGCCTCCATTTCTTCAATGCTTGAATTATGGCATAGAATTACTTGTCATATGTGGAGTATTTCCTCTTAGTCTCATTCAGCTTCTTGCTGAAATAGGCAATAGGTCTGTTAACCTGACTCAAAATTGCTCCTATTGCAACTCCGCTCGCATCACATCTCACCTGAAATGTCTTCCCAAAATTCGGCAAGACCAGAATTGGTCGTTCTGTTATCTTCTCCTTTAGTATATTGAAGCTCCTTTCGGCCTCCTCTGTCCATTTAAAAGTCTTGTGCCACTTCTTTACTGTATCCATCATGGGTGCACAAATTCCACTAAAGTCTCTAATGAACTTTTTGGAGAAACTTGCTAAACCATGAAAGCTCCTTACTTCTAACATGCTCCTTAGCGATGACCATTCCCTGATTGCTTTCACCTTTTCTGGATCCATCTTCAGTTCATTCGAAGAGATCAAAAAACCTAAGTAAATGAGTTATGTCTTCATAAAAGAGGACTTCTTCAAGTTGATCAACAGTTTCTCCTGTCGTAGCCTCCTCATTACTAGTGTTAGGTGCCTCAAATGCTCCTCTTTAGTCCTGCTAAAGATCAGTATATCGTTCAGATATACAACTATGAACTTGCCAATGAAATCTTTCAGAATTTCATTCATCAACCTCATAAAAGTACTCGGGGCATTCGTTAAGCCAAATGGCATAACTAGCCACTCATACAGACCTTCATTCGTCTTAAAGGTTGTTTTCCATTTATCACCTTCTCTCATCCTAATTTGGTGATATCCACTTTTCAGATCTATCTTAGAAAATAAATTTGCTCCACTTAAGAAATCCATTAAATCATCCATTCTTGGTAAAGGAAATCTATACCTGATGATGATCTTGTTGATGGCTCTCGAGTTTGTGCACATTCTCCATCCTCCATCTTTCTTTGGGCTTAACACAGTTGGTACTGCGCATGGGCTCAAAATTTCTCTGATTAAACCCTTATCCAACAACTCTTGGACTTGGTTCCTCACCTCCTCATTCTCTCAAGGTGTTAATATGTATGCTGCTTTGTTTGGCAGGCTTTCTCCTGGTATCAAGTCGATATGATGACTGATACTCCTAATGGGTGGTAATGAGTTTGTTAGCTCATCCACCACTATATCAACAAAATTATCCAACAGCTCCTAAACTTCTTCAGGTAAATCATCCACTGATGTACTTGTAAGGATGACTCTGGGCTTTCTCACCACAATGAATTGAATCTCATATTCTTCCTTGACTTCTTTCAGGAGTTCCTTCCCACTCATGAGAAGTATGCTTATGCTGGCTTCCTCTTTCGCTTTCTTCTCCTCCATTGGCAGCAACATATGCGTCCTACCATTCTTCTCCAATGTATATGTATTCTTCCTTCCATCGTGAATGACATTTTTGTCAAACTGCCATGGTCTTCCCAACAAAATGTGGCATACGTCCATGGGAATTACATCACATAGGATTTCATCTTTATATCCTCTTATTTTAATCTCAATCGGGCATTGTTTAGTGATCGTTACCTAGTGTCCTTTTTGCAACCATGAGACTTTGTATGGCCTTGGATGTGCAGTTGTCTTCAGATCCAATTTCTCCACCATCTCTGTGGATAATAGGTTTTCAATACTCCCACTTTCAATGATCACCTTGCATACTTTATCCTTAGTCTTGCAAGCTGTCCTGAAGAGACTGTTTCTCTGCACTGGTTTTTCAATTTATGCCTCTAGTTTTAGGAGAACTTTTCTCAACATCAGGGATGGTCCATGCTCTCCTCCTTCTACTTCAACATCTCTTCATTGTGCTTCTGAAATGTGAGCTTCTCCTCCTTCCTTCTTCTTCTCGGGACATTCCCAAGACATGTGCCTTATCTTTCCATAGTTATAGCACCTTACTCCTCCTCTGCCTCTTCCTCTAGAAGAGTTTCTTCCACCACTCTGTCTCCCTCGTGAACTTCCTCCTCGTTCTGAGTGATTGTGTAGTTTCTCAGATTCGTCCTTAGACTGATGTGCTCTATCATGGTTAAATCCCTTGCTTTTTCTTGGGACTGAGACTTTACCTCTTCCTCACTGGTTATGTTTTCTAGTCAGCTTCTCCTCTGCCTATAGCACAAATTGATAAGCATCTTCCATAGTCCTCACTGACATCATGCTAAGCTCATCCTTGATTTCATATCTCAAGCCATTTATATATCTGGCGACTCTTTCTTCGTCTCTCTCCCTTTGTCCAGTTCTGATGTTCAGCCAGTAGAACTCCTCGGTGTACTCCTTGACTATCATCCCTTTCTGTCTCAGGTTCTGTAGCTTCCTGAACAGATTGATCTGGTAGTCTTTGGGTATGAACTTAGTCTTTAGTTTGGCTACCATCCTGTCCCAACTCTTTATCCTCTGTTTTCCTTTACTTCTCCTCTCAGCCTGCAATTTGTCCCACCACAGTGCTGCATGCCCTTTTAGCCTAGTGACTGCCTGCTTCACCTTCTTCTCCTCATAGACATCTTCATAGTCAAAGTGTTTTTCCATGGACCTTATCTAGTCCAATAGTTCTTCAGCATCTAGAATTCCCTCATACATGGGGACCTCTATCTTAGCTCTGCCTCCCAATCTGGCAACTGCTCTCAACAAACGTTCTTCTGCAGCATCCTCTCCTACAGCTTCTTCAACTTCAACCTCTTCACTTTCCACATCACTGACATCCCCAATTTCAGGTGCTCTTCTCTGTGTTGCTTCCATTGTTTCCAATTGGGCACGAAGCTCTCGCATCTCCCTCTCTACAGCGCGGTTGGCTAAAGGAAGATCTCATCTTCTTGGTGTCATTATGTTGACTATCTGTCACACACAGAGTACAGCTCTGAGTTCTCTGTCTCTTTCTTTTCCTCCTTCACCTGAAGCCTACAAATGAAAAACTGATGCTCTGATACCACCTGGTGCAGACCCCCTATCCCTCTTAAGAGCTGCATCACCTCCTGGTCAGGATCTCCTGATTCCAGAGCCGAAATGGCTCTTCTGGTTCCAAACTGGAATCCTTCAAACAAACACATAGGTCCCCCACAAATGCTCAGTTGGCTTTTCCAAGTGCCAAGTGTGAGCTCCCACAACAGACGACCAAGAGTAGTGACCTTGTGCTAAGCCAAAAAGGGCGCTTGTCGTGGACCAAAAATTCACAAGTCAAGCGTCCCGTCCTTTTGTCCTTCGAATCGTCAGTCATCGAAATGCCGAAATATCATGGATCGGGACTTCACAAGTAAAGCATACCATCCCTTCGTCCTTCGAATCCCCAGTTGCTGAAATGTCAAAATATCATGGGCCAGAACTTTACAAGTCAAGCGTCCTGTCCCTTCATCCTTCGAACCCCCGGTTGCCGAAATGCCAAAATGTCTCAGCACCTATTCCTTTGGGTTTTCATGTTTCGCGAAATCAGAATGCAAGGGATATCTCTGCTCCTTGGAATCCCCGGTTGTTGAAATGCCGAAATGCCCCAGCGCCTATTCCTTTGTGTTTTTTCATTTAGCGAAATCAGGGTACAAGGGATATCTCTGCTCTTTGCAATCCCTGGTTGTCGAAATGCCGAAATGTCCCAACGCTTATTCCTTGGGGTTTTTGCGTTTAGCGAAATCAGGGTACAAGGGATATCTCTGCTCTTTGGAATCCCCGGTTGTCGAAATGTCGAAATGTCCCAATGCCTATTCTTTCGGGTTTTTTCGTTTCGCGAAATCTGGGTGCAAGGGATATCTCTGCTCCTTGGAATCCCCGGTTGCCAAAATGCCTGTTGTTGGGAAATAATACCCTACGGACTAACAAGCTAGGGCTGAACTTGTACGCAGATAATGACCTTAAAGAAATTACTTCTAACCTATCACCCCAATACTCAAACCCTTTTTCACATACAAGCATGGAAAAGACCTACTAACCTTTTTTATCGATGTTTGATGTAGATCCTCCGTTGCACTTTATCCATTTTCTTTCGCTGCTCCTTCCAAAGACAATCCTGCAATCAAGACAAAACACTACGCATGCATGCTATTTTTCTACCTAAGGATTAGAGATTACGCATAAATCAATGTATTGGGACGGGAAAAGTATTCTTTTATTAATCTCACGATGAATCAACTTACAATAATGATAGAGACCAGCCACCGTTCCTTGATCCTGATCCTGGGCTCCTCCTCTTCTTTGTCCTCCAACTACTTTGCTTGAATTCTTCTTAGGCTTGAGGAAAGGCTAAAGTGTTGGGACAAATTGATTCGGCAATTGGGCAGAGTTTCTTTGCTATCTTTTTCCCCCTCCAAATAGTACCCCTACCCCTTCTTTTATAGGCTAGAAGGAGCTAGGGTTTTGGATGAACTCTCGACCATGCATGGCTGGGAGTTTCAGTTAACTGACCCATAGCTTTTTGTCCCATCGGAAACTTTCCTATTTTTGTTCTTTGTTAGGTAAACGTGGGCTATAGTGGGCCAGCCAGCGTTCCAACGCGTGCAGTAGTAAGCCTGCCAGCATTCCAACGTGTGCAGTAGTGAGTTAGGGCACGTTTCACTTGATTTAAGAGGATTTTTAAGAGTTTGTTTAGCATGGCTTTGGAAAGGAAGGGGTATGAGTTGGCCTGATTCCAGGTAAGCATGTATGGTGAAATTTAGGGTTATAATAGATGCCCCCTAATGTGTGAGGTCAGAAGAGCATCTGATGGCCAAAATACATTACCAATTCTTTACCAATTTGTACTGATATGTTGAATGAGTGAGCTTAGGAATCAGGAATCAGGAGGTGCCATCTGAAAAAAATATCAAATGTCTCATCGAGGTGGGCATACCCATGCTCGGAATAAGATAGAACCATGGCTACCAATCAAATACACTATAGATCCATGTCAAATAACTATAAAGAGTAGCCATGAACAATACATAGTGGAGCTACATCTCGAAATCAGAAAGATAGACATAGAAAGTATCCATCTTCCAGAAGTTGATTAGACCTGATGGCTGTACTTCAGAGCTCGAGCAACAAATTCAAAGTCTTTTAAAACTTGGGTAGGAGTGTAATATGAGTGTATGACTGCACTACCCATAGGTCTTCGACGGCTCGTCGGTTATGGACTTGATAATCTTGATGATCGGACTGAAGGCTTCAATGATTTTGAACAAAGACTTGATTGGACGTTTAGGATGGCCGGGTATGCGGACAAGAGACATAATGTAGAGGGGTCGACTCAGGCTTAGTAACAAACTTCCCTTGGACAATAGCACGACAAGTGATAAGACTCAGGTAGCATATCTGTTAATCATAAGTCTACGAAGAAGGAGGCCACGCAAACTCTCCATATGTTTGGAAGAGTAACCAAACGGTGGAGGACACAACTCTATATAACGAGCAAAGCTACCTAAGGTCGTACTACATCCCATAGTCTGATGAATCAAATGGACAGATGTGCTTTATCCAAGGGCGACTCATGATGCTTCCAATAAAGAAAATACTTTTCCCATCCTCTTTTTGGGGTATAATTGATTTTTTTGTTCTTTTTTATGATTTTGAAAAAGAATACAGGAATATTACATTACAATGGAGGAATGAGTATAGCAAACATACAAGCTCAAGGCACAAGGACAAGACTGATGTTCTAGGAAATGATACTCGGGAAAAGTCCTCCAGTGGCCAAAGGTGTTAAAACGCAGACGCAAACTGTTACTAGACTGGTGGGTAAGGTATGCAAATGTGGTTGATAGAACACACAATGATAACGTCCTTCGATGTAAATTTAACGAGCCCATAGAAGGGAAGCTCGGTGATTTTTCATGTTTAGAGAGTCTTAAAAAGCATAAAAGGAAACTCCAGTGGGGTACCTTTTTTGTCAATAGTCTAGTCGGTTCGAAAAAGGGATAAACTAGCACCAACTAGACGTCAATTCAAAACCATTTTAACGAGTGTGAAAAGGACAAGATCACTCGACAACTTTTTCACTTTTAAGGAGTCTGAAAAAAGCTTAACTATGGACTCCGTCAGGAATATTCTTCTGGACCGTTTTAACGAGTGTGAAATAATAAGGTCACTTGACAATCTTTTCAATTTTAGGGAGTCTGAAAAGAGCTTAACTATGGACTCCGGGGGGGTTTCTTTTTCGTAAATTTAGTCCCTCAGGCCCGAAAAAGGAATAAAATTATACCTGAGGATACTCTTCTNATAGAGTATTCCTTTGTTCGTACAGTTGAACATTTGGACCGAAAAAGGGGTAAACTACCGCCGGATAGACGTGACTTCAAATTTCAGTTTAACGAGCGTGAAAGGTCACAGGATCGCTCGGCAATATTTTCATGTTTAGAGGGTCTGAAAAAGGGATTAAAAGGAGACCCATTATGTTTTTGGGAGTCCAGAGGGTAAGACAAAGAGTGAAGAAGACCCATGCGAATGAGGCTCAAACTCGTATTCAGGAAAGATTATACAAACTCCCGAGCCTACTATGTTGTTAGAAATGGCATGGACACCATAATGCAACCAGGAACTACCTAGGGCATCCATGTTTTGGTAAGCTCTACCATCAAGTTGCAACACTTATAGAGCAGATATGACGGTTCTGTTTCACAACCGGATG
>JASDQU010207288.1:495-13809 GCA_032191745.1 Picea mariana
ATTGTAAATTCGGATTTTGAATTGGCTTGATCGTTGTGAGATTCTTAGTAGCTCTGATTATTAAATTAATGGTCACGATCGAGTACTTGACCATTCTAGAATTATAATTTCATTAATTCATGAAACCTGATTGAATCCAGAGTTTGGATTCTTAATCGACCTCTGTATAGATTCAATTGTAAATTTATATTTGTATTCTGATTGGTCTTGTTAAACATGTGGTAATTTTGAGTTATACTTTTCGTAAGATCTTTGTGCGAATTGGAAATTCAAATTTATAAATTCGTTGGATCTTTATGAAATTTGCAAGCCATAATTGAATTTGTTTAATCTCTGTTCAATTGTTACACCGTTTGAGTTTTGTTTTCATTAAATTCGTTGTGTGTTAGTAGCTGCAATTGTTTTTGTTTGAAGATTACGACTAGCACAGCTGCTAACTCGCGGTTGAGAACATCGAAAGGTATCCCTTGAGAACGCATGTCATAAAACGTCTGTAGTAATTTGTATGTGGTAATATGAAACGTTTGGTTGTATGATTTAATTCTACTTAATCATTTAAACGTGACAATTACATATCCTTACAGTAATTTTTTAATGTGATTAGGTGAATGTTAAAAAGTAAACATGTTAACGGATATCTTGATAAATGCAAGAAAGTTATGAACAATAAATCTGACCCATTGATTTTGGAGGACGACTAAAAATATGTCAGCATCTTCAATGCATAGCCATCAGATTAGGGTTTAAGGTTAAATAAAGTTAAAAGATCATTAATTGTATCCATTATCAATAGTTGTATGCCTTTAGACGTAACTATCATGTTCACGACAAGAATTAAAATGCCATACCAGAAGTACATATCGCTCTGATTGGTTGAAAAAATTATTTGTATGTCGGAATGATTTTGCTAGAGACGACATAAATTTTTTATTCCAAATCGTAATTGAAGCATCACGAGATCACTGCCATTTCCTTTTACAGGCCCAGACTTTTAGGATATAAATGTCACGCTGCCAAATAAAACACAGTACCGGTCTGGACTATTCAGATGGTCGTTTTTAAATTTTAATTCAATTTGTAATTTCATGTTTGGAATCCTTATGGACGTTGCCGAGTTAGATTGCTATCCTGTCAAATAAATTTTGGAAGGTTGTTGTCAAGTCATGTTACTATTCGGAGGTTAGAAATTTCGTGTGTGTATTGTGAATTTATTTCCATCCAAATTTTAGCACTTCGCTTTTGCCGTAGAATCTTATTCAATTCGAGACTCGAAAAGCAAAATTAAAGAGTTTTTGCAAACTAGAAATAGGAAGTTTGTTGTCGGAATTTTTATTGCAAATGCAAAATTAAAGAATTTCATTGAACGCTACTGCATATTTGTGAATCCTGAGCTTGAAATTTGCTTGCTCTCTGTAATCTAATTAAAGATCCGAACCAATTTTCCTTCTGACTCGAATCTCGTTTTGTTGCGTTCGTTTATTAAAGCCTTCATGAAATTTTGTCGTAGATATCATAATTGAGAGTTTACGGTAGTTTTTAGAACTAGCATAGTCACAAGTCATTCGTGGTTGGTAAACTCTGAAAGCTTTGGCATTAAATAACTGTAGAACTCTGTGAATTAAATAATCGATGCGGTAATAGTGCTAAGAGTTTTAGGCAGGAAAATCTCGCCCAATAAATAATAGTTGGAGTAAAAATTGTGGTTGGTAAAGAGGTAGTAAATTTTAAATATGATTAAGTAAAAGTAAAAAAATAAACATGTAAACGGATGTCTTTATAATAGTGAGGAAGTTAGTGGTTGAAATCACAACCATTGATTTATTGGGACGACTAAGAATATTCCAACAGTATTTAATCTTGTCCATACAAAACTGATTAAGTACTAAAAACATATTAAATATGCCCATTATCAATAGATATACGCCTTTGAACGTAATTAAACGTAAGTTGAACTAATTCCTAACATCTTGTTTTCCACTGCTAGTTGTATTCCACACTCCTTTTATCTAGAGATTAATTACTCCCATACCTGAGTATTTCCTTGAATTCCACACCATACGATTAGATAGGAAAGCTCATACTCTTCCTTGTGGAATTTGTGTACTTACACTTTCTTGTGAGAATGTAAATAATAGAAATAGTTTGGACCCATTTACATGCACTATCTTAGCTAAATGTTTTAAGAATATATATATATATATATATATATATATATATATATATATTTTCAAAGAAGGTGGAAAGATAAGTTATACAATATGTGGTTATTTTGAATAGATTGACTTTTACTTAATAATACATGGAATACATACAATATGTGGTTATTTTGAATAGATTGACTTTTACTTAATAATACATGGAATACATAGAATGGGATTTAAGAATATTGATAATGTCACTCATTAAAGAATGTAAATGGAATATCTATTAAAACAAAACAATGTATGGTATGACATTTGAGAAAGGTCTTTTAATTACATCAATTTCATAACACAATGTAAAAATTTAAATAGGTAATTTTTGTTCCAACTTTGTTATCATTGTGGTGCTTATGCATTGAAAACCTTTACTCAAGATAAGGCATTTTAGTAAGGAAAGTAAATTGTTTTTATACCCAGTACCTTATTACTTTTCTAGGAAAAGTCTTTAGAATTTAGTGGAATATTTAAATTAATTCTGGATGACTGAATGTGTGAATTATCTTATTGCTTTTCTAGGAAAAATCTTTAGAATTTAGTGGAATATTTAAATTAATTCTTGATGACTGTGAATCACTGAGGTAAGTTGTATTAATTCCATCTTAAAGTTATATGAGTAACTTTGTTAGTATAAAAGAAGAATTTATACTATTGCTTATAAATGTTTATTTCATTGTTTACAATTATATTGGGTTGAATTATATCATGACGTAGAGTAACTTTGTTAGTATAAAAGGAGAATTTATACTATTGTTTATAAATGCTTATTTCATTGTTTACAATTATATTGGGTTGAATTATATCATGACGTATTATGATAATAGCGTTAAATTGTAATTGGTTGAAACTAAGCTTGAGTAATTCTTATGATGTGATTTAGTATTGATGAATTGTCAAACTTTTGTCTAGTATGACGAGTACTTGAATGTTTAATTTGTGTTATGACCAAGAATCTTACTTTTACTGTAGTCCTGAGTCTAGAATTGATTTGGTTATGGGAATATATATCTCCATGTTCTTCAGAACAATCGCTAGTCTTGAGACCTTAAATGGTCAAAATCAATCAGATGAATCCTGGACTTGAGCGTTGATTATGTGTCTTGGAGGTCCTAACCTTACAGGGTAGGTTAGGTGGATAAACATATTTGTTATCGAGATATGATATAATAGATCTTTTAGTATCATGACGCTGTATTTGATTCTTGCTATGTAATGATGTAGATGATAATATAATGTGTAAATGTTGATTTTTTTTTATTGTTGCATATCACTTGTTCTAACTGTTAATGTTTCAAAAAAAAATTAGCACAACTGTACTCACTTACATTGATTTCATAACAGAGGGGTCGTTACAAAATACATGCATTTGATGGGTACGAGATTAGAATATCATACCTTCTCTTAACGCTTCTATACCTATGAAAAATGAGTGTTATAGTTGCCAACTACCACATCCAAGGCTTAGAACAACACTGTCCTTCCACAACTCCAAAATGTAAATGCCAAAAACATTGTGAGGGTGACAAACTCAACACAATTGAATGACCACATACCATGTATTGAATGCACGGGGCATCATGTTACACGATACCAATTCACATTAACTTTCTAATCCAAATCATATTTCCATTACTCGCCAACCACGAATCGTATTCCAAATAACTATGCCAAATATGCAAGTATCACATGCTATATAACCATGCTAGCAAACCAATAACTCACTTCCAACCCAAATGATGAACCAATTTCATATAAACTTTAACGTTTTATTAAACTCACACTCATTGCAAACAAATGATGTGATAGGTATATACATATCAAACTACATGACCAAAGAAAGATTCAAGTGATGATGATTGTTATACAATAACAATGTTGGATTCATATAATATACCGTATGCACTATGTTAAAAATAAATTTCAACATTTTAATTTGAACGTGCCACCCCTTTGACATAGAACCGACAAATAGTATATATGGATGCAATGGTATTTGAGGTTATATAAAGATTTTATATATATTTTCATAAGTGGACTTGACTTTCTTTCAAATATATCATGTAACCAATGGTAAATCCTTGTTGAGATATGCGAGTTGTAAGTGAGAACCTTTTTAACTGCTTCATAACCCTTTTGCAATATTCACATAGCATTTACGAATAGAACTCATAACTTATGTAAAATGGATGAATTTTTTAATGTGAAAAACCCTTTTCTTTTGTGCAATAAAACTCATAACCAAACCGAAGAAGAAAAGAATACCACTGTGAAATGTAGGTGAAATTGTTCCATCAAAGTAGTAACCTTTGTTGGAGTTACTTCACACACACACCTAGGATTTCTTTTTCCTAAGGTTTTTCCTTGTTTATTAGTCATAATTAGTTATTATCTAGTCTTCTATATTTTAGGAGAGAATATTCCACTTGGAGAATATTCTCTTTCAATTGACACTTTAGTTTGACTAGTTGAGTTGAGTCTAGATGTTGCATTGGTTTTGTCACCATGCAACATTGGGATCATCACCATGATAATGTGCACTTGCCTTGGGATAATCACTATACTAGTGCATTACCCTTGATTTCTTGATCTACTCCTCACTCCACTCCGTTCAGTCATTTAACTGAAGACTAGTTGACCAGTTAACTCAGCTAGGTGGCAATTCACTATCGCAACTGCATGAGAGATTAGACTAGGTGGCAGTTCACTCTTGTAACTACTGGTGTGTGTCTAGATCACTCTAGAACACCACTATGGCACATTGGTTCTCCTCGAGTGCACATTCATTGAGTTATACATAGTATATCATGTGTAAATTATTCATTATTCATTACGGTTAATGATAATTCTTCTATTCTTTCTCTCCTTCTTCTTCTTTCTCAATTTATCTATGAAAATGTGTGTAGTATTTTATATCTATATCTATTCTGTGCAGGTTCAACACATTTACATGGTATTAGAGCCGACAGACTACTAAGCAAAAGATACACCAAAATTTTTTGCAGGTAAAAAAGATTGAAGACGACGGAAATGTGGATTTCCAAAAAGAATTCATTCTTACACCTTACAACTAATTTGCATGGAAGGATAGAATACTGATTCATCTTCGAGCCAGAGGATTGTACATGTTAACCTTGAATATAGATACAAAATCGACATCAGCCATAGAAAAATCCAAGTACTTAAATTGGATGGATGAAGCACTCAGAACGATTTGCAGTATTATTTCTCCCGATCTCCTTTTTCACATATCTTCATGTAAGACTCCTAATGAAGCCTGGAACACCTTGGAAAGGATATTTGGGGAAAAAAATGAGATGAGGGGACACATGAAGGAGGTGTAACTGCTCACATTAGATCCAAAAATATTCGACAATATCCAAAATTTCTTTACAAAATTCAAGGATTTATTGTCGCAACTCAAATCTTGTGAGGTTGATAAATCCAAGGAGGAGAAACACATGGTTCTCACCATTATATCCAAACTTGGTCCTAAATTCTCTGTATTCGTATCCACATTCCATTATGTCATATTCACCTCTAGAGCCACCTGGAAGATGCCTTCACTTGAGGATTTTATCGAATCCCTGACACAAGAGCAAACCAAGCTCATCAACATGGGAAAAATCAAAGGCCCAAAGGTGCATGCACTTATTGTGAAAGATGGCAACCACCAATATCATAAATCTAAAGATAAAGACAAAAATAAATATCATGCACATCCGAAGAAGGAAAGGTACACAAAACCCTTCACCGATGCCTCTAGATCCAAAGGGGGAAAGGGAAGAAAAGGGGAGAAATGAATGTATTGTCACAAAGGATTCCATCCAGAATTCACATGCATGAAAAAAAAAAAAGATCTAATGTCTCAAATACTTCAACAAAACAACCTTGGAGATTGCATCCCCGAGGGTGCCAAGAAGAAGTATCTAGAAGATCCAAATCCCAATAAAGGCAATTCTAGCCATGCCTTGATTTCCATCAACTCCTCTCCCGATGCTTGGATCGTAGATTCATGAGAATCACATCACATGTCTGCCTCAAAAGTAGTATATTTTTCATTGGATGCATGCAAAGGTCCTCCTATTCTGATGGGGGACAAATCTTCCGTCGAAGTCACCGACAAAGGAATGATTTAACTCATCAACAAAAGCTTCCAGAATGTGCCGCACGTTCCTAAACTTTCCGTCAACCTTCTCTCCGTGTATCAGATGACGAATTCAGGCACCGAAAAGAAATTAATATTCACACCAAAATTTGTGGACATCTATGACATGCAAACCAATTCTAGGGTTTCTACCGGTGAGGTAAATGATCAGTCTAGATTGTATACATTTTCTGAATTCATTGAACCTGATTCTTCTTTACTGCTTACTCATGCTAATGAAAGTAGTAGGATATGGCACGAAAGGTTTGGACATTTGAATTTTAGATACATGCAACAAATTAGCAATCAAATATTGGTTGATGGTCTACCAAACATCCATTTCTCCAAGGGAGTATGTGAGGGATGTGTTCTCGGAAAACACCTTCAAGAGAAATTCTACAAAGGTAAGTCCCAGAGAGCTTCTGCACCTTTATATCTAATCCACAATGACCTTATGGGTCCTTTTCCACATCCATCCATCCACCAACAAATCGAGGTTTGTTCTCATTTTTGTTGATGATTTCTCATGTTTTACATGGATCTACTTTCTTAGGAAAAAATACGAGGTCTTTCAACACCTCAACGATTTCAAAGCCCTAGTTGAGACACAGTCCAGAAACAAGATCAAAGTCCTTCAAAATGATAACGGGGGAGAGTATGTGAATCATGAGATCCATGATCTTTGCCATGAGGCAGGGATTCAGTTGCAACACACAGTTCCCTATACTTTGTAGCAAAACAAAGTTGTTGAGCGGAAAAATATATCTCTAAAGGAGATGGCATCTTGCATGCTGCATGCAAAGTCACTACCATAAAGACTATGGGCCAAAACACTTAATTGTGAAACATACATCCAAAACAAATCTCCCCATAGATCTGTCAAGGATAAGACCCCCTACGAGGTATGGAGCGACCTCAATGTGAAAGTGACCCACTTTCGCATTTTCTGTTCACATGCATGGGCCTAGATTCCCTCTGAAAAGAGGAAGGCACTTGATCCACAAACCACTGAGCGTATTTTTGTTGGACACCCCGACAATGTGAAGATATATAGGCTTATTGATATTTCCTCGGACCAACTTGTCATTGAGTGTAGTGTCCAA
Source organism: Picea mariana (assembly GCA_032191745.1). Lineage (NCBI taxonomy): Eukaryota > Viridiplantae > Streptophyta > Pinopsida > Pinales > Pinaceae > Picea > Picea mariana. Next base: position 7,941 of record JASDQU010207288.1, read on the forward strand.
TTCGAAGAAAGTGTCTCGTATGTACCTCAACAACCACATGAAGACACCTTCATTCTTCCACCTGTCCGAGATGATGAGAATGCACATGCCGACTCTTCTTTAGATGAGATTTCTGATTCAGAGGACTCAGATGATTCAGATTCAGATTCAGTACAGTAAGATGTAGAGTATGAGCATTTAGATGCAGTTGCAGATCCAGAGCAGAGGCCCAAGTGGGCACATACTACTCTTTAGGATGCAGGGGATCTCATTGGTGATGAAACCAATGCTAGTAGGACTCGATCTGATTTCTAGGAGCCTGCACTAACTACCACTGAACCATTTCCCTCTAGGCATCTTTTCTTGGTTCAGTCTTCAGATCCACAGTCTTATGGCGAGGCTGCTGGAAATCCCTTTTGGGAATTCTTCATGCAGGAGGAGTACAACTCACTCCTCGAGAACCAGACTTGGGATCTGGTTCCCCTTCCTTCTGGGAGGAAACTGTCAGATGCATATGGGTCTACAGGACCAAGAGCGCAACATATGGAAAGAATAGCAAATACAAAGCCATGCTTGTTTCCAAAGGCTTTCGACAGGTGCATGGCATTGACTATGATGAGACCTTCGCTCTAGTAGCAAAGATGGATTCCATACAATTGGCACTTTCCATTGCGACATCCAATGGATGGGAAGTCCATCATATGGATGTGAATAATGCATTTCTTCACAGTGATCTCTCTAAGGAGATCTATATGGAGAAGCCCTAGGGATTTATGTAGGACTCATCTTTGGTGTATCGACTAAAGAAGTTCCTTTATGGCCTCAAGCAGGCTCCAAGGGCATGGTATGCCAAGATGGACTCCTACCTGTTGTCACAAAACTTTGTACATTGTAAATTAGACCTGAATGTCTACATGATCAGGATGAATGATTCACTTCTACTCTTAGTTCTGTATGTTGATTATTTTCTAATCACCGCTTGCTCGACTTCAATGATTGCTGTAGTCAAGAGGATTCTACATGGAAATTTTTTAATGATGGACATGGGTCCGCTACACTTCTTCCTTGGAATTGAGATCGGTCAGGATGCATCATGCATCAAACTGTCTAAGGCCAAGTATGCACGAGATCTTCTTGAGAGATTTCACATGACAGACTGCAAGTCTTCTCCAACTCCTTTCTTATCAGAAGTCAAACTTGAGGATGGTGGGGAGACTCCACTGGTTGAAAACACACTGTACAAACAACTAGTGGGCATCTTGTTGTATCTCACATACTCTAGACTAGACCTCTCCTATGCAGTTGCCACAGTTTCCAGGTTCGTGTAAGAGCCACATGACCTACATTGGAAGGCTACAAAGCGTATTCTTCGATACATACAGGGAACCATCACCTTTGGGATTCATTATGCAACAGAATCTACATTAGATCTCATCGATTTTACTGATTCTGATTGGGATGGCGATAGCAATGATCACAAGTCCACATCTGGTTACTCAGTCAGTCTTGGTTCCAGGCCTATCTGTTGGTCAAGCAAGAAGCAAGCTGCCATTGCTCTATCTTCAGCCGAGGTAGAGTACAGAGGGGTAGTTAACATAACCATTCATGCTATGTGGCTACAACATTTTATCACTGAGTTGGGCATTCAGTTTCATTAGTCGATCATCATATGGTGTGACAACCAGAGCACTCTGAAGTTCTGCAAAGATCTAGTTCAGAGGTAACAGACGAAGCACATCGATATCCACATGCACTACATCCGGGACTTAGTACATGAGGGGATCATTGACCTATAGTTATGTCCTTCAGCAGAACACATGAAAAACATCTTCACCAAGACCTTCATTGAGCAGAAGTTCGATTCTCTGCAAGGTCATCTTGGAGTGAAGGACACAGTTTCCTAGCATCTGTAGTTCTTCTTTTTACATACATTGTACCTTGAGGGAGAGTTTTTCCCATGAGGTTTTCCCTCTTTCCTCACTTTATTTCAGTGTATCTTGGGTACCTAACATAACCTCATTGCTGGGACCCATTCTTTATTTTCACCATAGTGATGTTCAAGGGGGTGTTGGAGTTACTTCACACACACCTAGGATTTCTTTTTCCTAAGGTTTTTCCTTGTTTATTAGTCATAATTAGTCATTATTCAGTCTCCTATATTTTAGGAGATAATATTCCACTTGGAGAATATTCTCTTTCAATTGAAATTCTGCGGTGTCCTCTATGTTAGGTCATCTAGTCGACCCTTTCCTTCTCCAAGAGACTAAACCACCAACAATTATTAACAACCTCAACCACCAATATGACCTCCATAATTGGTCATGTGGTTACCTGCTAATATGGGTACATTGGTAAGTGTATTTTTATGCATTGCAAGCATATTATGGCTCGTTAAACAAGATTCATGTTTTCTTCATAAAAACATCCCAGATCCACCTTACCCAACCATTCAATCAATCCATGCTTCATCAATTCCCACTTGTGTATCATGGCTAGTAATTTCAAAGTTGTTCCTTTTCAATCAATTGTTTGGTGTTTTCATTAATTAAAACACAATTATATGCTTCATAAACATAATCATATGAAGTCTTAGCATAATTATAGTCTTGGGGGAAAACAAGGTGTTACAATATCCTTTGGGATATATATTAGCCTTGAGGTAGAAACCAAGATATTTGAAACTAGTGTCAAGGTAGTTATTGTAAAAGGAAAAATATGGGTAATGTAAAGATTCTCAGGATAAGAGAGACCCCAACATGTTTCCATAGACTTTGATGAATTGATTAGAATATCCATGGCTATGAAAAAGAGGTCTATAATTTATTTTAATTTATCCATGTTATATCAAGATTTGCCTCACCCTATGCAATCTTGCACATAAGGCCTTTTTTCCATTTCCCTATGCAGACTTATCATCCCTGTTTGTAAAATTCAGAGATAAAAATACATATTTTCCCACATGTATGCATCTTGCCTACTATACAACATGCGTATACGCAGGATGCACCACTACAACCCGCATACATCGGGATTTTTGCCAGAAAATGAAAATTAATGTCGGGTTTCCATGTCACGACAGGAGATCTATGATCCTTGGCCTTCCATATACTGGAAATGTTCCGACTTGGCCCTTCAGTTCCATTTTGAAGGCTATAAATGGGCCAATTCCGAGCTATGGAAAGAGGAGATAGAATTCAACTTTGAGAGCAAAGTTACTATGGAGAAATTATCTACTTCATATTGAGTCTACATCCCTTTGTCCTTTAAGTCTGAACACAATGTTCAACCCCCAAGCTCTTCCCTTATTGATTGAGAACCCCATTGTTTGTCTTTTATGATCTTGCCTTTGGTGGAGGCCCAACTGGAAGAAACTTAGTTTCTCGGTTCCGAACCATGCCAACACGGAAGTCTCTAACATTTTTGCTTTTGCTGATCATATATTAATAGAAATACTCTTTTCCCGTCCAATTGATATCTTGCAAATATTTGAATTATTATTCCATGGGCATATTTGTCATGTTTATTAAAGGATTATTCTATTGAATGTGATAACATCATATAATATCACCATATGTTTTTTTTGCTTGGTTGTTGAGGACTAGTTGCAGATATATTGCTTTGGGTCAAGTGCTCAACGATGGACTTCATCGAATGTCTGGACGAGGTAGGCATTTTATCTTGTCTTTCTAGCATATTTGTTTTCATAGCATACTTGAGAAGAGAGTTGATTTCTGTAATCATTTCCGTCTGTTGTGGTTTACCTTAGCCACAGAGAGATTTTCCTTGTAACATAATTGGCGACCATACTGGGGATTGAATCTTCTTTCTTAGGGATTGGAGTACTTTTCTCCTTAGATTGCTCTCGTTTCTATTGCGTTTCTTGTCGTATCATTGCTTGACAACCTCTGTTCACTCTAGGTCTGAGTTTTCAGCCTTCTCCCTTGCATGGCCTTGTTTTTTGAAACATATACGTGCTTTTTGCCTTGACATTCACGTACATACGTAGGCTGTCCCTCTTCACGCTGTGTACATATGCTCTGTTTTCCTAAATAGTCGCGTACATAATATTTCCTTTCTTGTTTGCTGGGTCTAGTGGTTTCTATGTGGGATTTGATGTTTGCTGAGTCTTCTTAGGTCTCTGTAGTGCCTGTGGGATGACATGAAACCTGTTTGTGGTTGAATTTTTGGGCGGCGTCTTTCTCATCACCTTTTCATTTTGATTGTCCTTGTACATTGGGATGGGTGTTTTGTTGCTTGGTATCCTGCTTGAGTTATCTCTTTCTATACACAATAGAGTTTATATATCAAGTTGCTTTTCAGTCCATGCATTTTCATTTTTATTATATTGAAAATACAAAAATATTAGGCATTTTGCATTGCTTGGCATTTTGTTCTTTTAAGTCCTTGTCATTATCTTAGCGCATGTAATGAAAGATTGCATTTTTACTTCAGAATTGCAGAGTTGAAATTGAAAATTGCGTTGGTTTTTAGAAGCATATCATTCATTGAAAATTGAAGTTAGGACTTTGCATTATATTCATATTTACTTTTCTTGCAGATTCATAACATCATGAGTTTCACTACCATACCTTTTTGAGTAATCACGACCACTAAAATTAACGCCATAATTTCAAATTGATTAGTCACGATTTTATTTTCTAGGGTGCACAAACTAGCTTAGGATTTAGTGCCTTGGAATAGAATTTTGTGAGTAAACTTCTCCAAGGAAATTAAATCAACATATGTGTCTGAGAAAGGGAGTGGAAAAATCCTTTGTATAATTGGTAATATCATGAGGCTTCACTCACACCGGAGTTAATCATGAGGTCGTGCAAGGTTGGTTGAAGGGATATCCCCCCGATGCCTTCTTAGCATCAGAGATATTTCTGGGGATCTATTCGTATCTGGGGACCTTGCTACTGCATTTACCTCCATGAGAGGCGATACTTTCAAGGTTTCAGGATTTGCTACCCTGCCCATACGGTGGACCCGACTTATGACTTCTCGCCTGTGCATCGGTTATACATTGGTTTAGTAGTTGCTTGACTTAGATGCCACATAGGTTACTTGCAGGGGTTATTCTACAGGTACCCTGGGTCAGATAAAGGTTGGACAACACACAACCTTTATGGAGGATTACCTCTCCAGGGGGATCTGACCGACTGGTTATTAAGCCCACGAGGGCCCTTATAACTGATTCTATTACCTCCTATCTTTAGCAAGGAGTCTCAATCCCCTCTTGGGTGAGACATACCTTCTTTAGGGAGGGAGGCCACTTTCAACCACTCTACCCTGTTTGTGAGCATATTGGCCATTTGAATTTTGGTGTTCTCTTTGATTACTAGTTGGCCTTAGGATTTGTTTTTTTGTCTTTAGAGTCTTAAGTCATCGTGGAGTTGGACCAACGTCCCCGTCGATCCCATCGCTTGTTACATTTACCACCAGATTTCAAGTCTCTGCCTTCTAAAAGGCGTAGAGTTATTAGGCATGGTACACACACATGCACTGTTCAGACTTGTGATTCTACAAGGATGAGTACTGAACCTAGTCTTCAGAACATTGGGATCCCTTCGATTTCCACACCCACTATAGTTAATGGCACCCCTTCAAATCCTGCAACCACAATGGTTGTAGTGCCATAGGCACATATCATTACTATGAATCGACCTATAGTGAATGATAAATCTATTGCCTCGAACCCTTTTGGGTCTCTTGGTCACTCACCAGGTTGTAATGTTTAGACCATCTCTATGGCCTCTAGTCCTTTTTCGTATGGTATGCCGAACTTTAATTTGCAATTTTTGAACTCCATCCCAGCTACAGGCCCTAATTCTAGGATTGGGCTTGGGGGCACTACACCTCCTTACACTCCATTTAAGTTTGGTGGTTG
>JASDQU010207288.1:13928-26812 GCA_032191745.1 Picea mariana
TCCTCCAGATTCCCACCTGGAGAAGGTCAGTTTTACACTTTGGGAAACCCCCAACCCAGATCCAATCTGGCTGGGGGAAATTTTTATAACCTCCATTAGAAAATTGCTACTGGAATGATGCCCAACCAACCTTTTATGAATCAACCCGGAGGAGGGCCTTACAATCCCAGACAGGGCCATGGTGCTTACCAGAACCATGGATGGGTTGCAGTTCCTCAAACTCAATCTTTCTAGGGAGCTTGGGGATAGATGCCACAACCCCGTCTCCCTTTTCTGGCCATGCTTAATCTGCCAGATGTTTCTAAGTTTATGAATGACCCTATGAGTCATGATCCTATATTCCCCCCTGTCCCCACCAAGCTTCCTTCAGACATTCCAAATTTCAAGGGTAAGAATGGTGAGGATCCTGGTGATCACGTTACTATCTTTCACCTATGGTGCTCCTCGAATTCCCTTAATGACGATTCTATTTGGTTAAGATTATTTCAATGCACCCTCATTGGGGTCGCTGTGAAATGGTATATCGAGCTACCTAGGGGGGCATATGGGACCTTTAATCAGCTGGTGTTGGTCTTCCTTAACCACTTCCAATTTCCAGTTCATTATGATGTTGGCCTAGAACTTTTGTCGACTTTACACCAGGACACCGCCACTCATATATATGATCATATCCAGGAGTGGAATAGAAGGAAGAGGTTGATTAAGACCTCCATACCCCCGACCTTTATTTTAGAATGGTTCCTCAATTCTTTGCACCCTCCTATCTCAAAGGATATTGCTACATCTGGGGTTACCACTGAGGAAGAAGCGATCTTTAAAGCCAAACAATTAGATCTCATATACGGTTAGTCTAGGATGTTATACCACATTCTTATGGACGCACCGCGATCAACTTACGACCCTAGACAAAAGCCTGGACCTCATGCCAATGGCATTGTAGGTTCTACCAATGTAAAATCCATAGCGGTGACAAGCCATATGAAAGAATTGTCTCTAAACCAGTCTGTAGAAGGGCCTGCTTCATCCGTGTCTTCCAATCCCACTCAATCGGAGGATGTACATTCTGTGCAATCGTCGGACAACCCAAATGGTAACTAGTAACTAGGCGGGAATAAGAAGAAAGGACGTAATAATCGTAAGGGTGGGAAACATAATAATAAACCGAAGGACAATGGTAATAATGAAAAGACAAATAATAATGCTGGAGAGGGCAAACAAGAGAGACATAAGGTGAAATTTCCCTGTAATCTTTGTACAGATGACCACCTTACCCATTTATGCCCAAAAATTGTGGAAGCTGCGAAGATATTATCTCTACCACCCATCGTGTTGACAAATCCTTTCGCACACAACCAACACATGGCCTCAAGTTCCTCAAATGCCGAAAATGTGGCTGGTGGGAGTCAAAACCCGTCGTTGCAAGAAGATGATCGTTTGTATATCAATATGGTCGATGCGAAATTTAATGTAGCCACTCGATCTTGAGATTATAGCTCTTCACAAGCTATTGCTAGTCTAGAATCTCCTCCTCCTCCTCCAGATATGAATTTACAGATAGAAAAACCAGAGCCATCACCTCATATTCCAGCTCTACCCAAAATCCAAATGCTAGAGCCACCCAGAACTACTCTATCATTGAGGACCTAGGTCAAACCCATTGTGTGATGTCGGCTTTGGAGGTACTCCAGACGTGTCTTTCACAGAGGAATTCCTTACTATCTGCGTTAGGAGCTCTAGAACCTAGTGGCTCAAAAGTTATCAAGTTTGGCATCAAAAATGTGAAGCGTCACTTGCCTTACCATGTGGAATTCCAAATCCACATGGAGTACTCAAAGTATACCATCAAACCTGCGGTTGTTGATGAAGGCGCTGCTACATGTGTGATGTCCCCGATTTGTTGGAAATCTCTTGGTTCTTTGACCCTTTCTAAGTCATCAAACATGTTGAATGCTTTTGACAGTCATTCCTTCTTCCCTCATGGTATTCTTCTTGACTTTTCGCTCCAGTTAGGTGGGAAGACGGTAGAAGTGGAAGTCGATGTAGTTGATGTGCCTCTTGATTATAACTCATTACTAGGACACAATTGGACCTATGCTATGGTCACCGTTGTATCGTCTATCTTCTGTACTATTTGTTTTCCTCATGAAGGGAGGATCATGACAATCGACAAGTTATCCTTTGCGTACTCTAGTCCTAATGCATCTATTGGGCCGTCGATCCATGTGATTGACAATTCTCAGCCGACAATTGAGAATATCGATGTCAGAATGTATTCTTCCCTTATGGGTACTTTTGAATTCACGACACCGATTCATCACATTTACACCATGTCCAGGGAGGTCCATTCCTTTCCACACTTCCTATTTTAGTGGTCTGTGGACCCTACCTTCCCCAAATTCATCTTGTGAAGGCCATTTGCATGCTGGAATGGCCATGCCACTATCGAAAACGAAGATTGCGTATAAATCTGTTCTTGACTCTTCCGCCGATTCTGATCTTGTTACCTCACCGACGGATGAGGATGATCTCATTCTTAGGCCCATGTGGGCCACTTCATTGTCTTGTTCACATGATTTCCTCGATGAGACTTTTACTTAGGATGAAGCTATCATTGAAGCCATGAATTGTTCCGAAAAACCTTGGGACGATATGCATCACCGCTCTTATTTTCTTCCAGAGCTTCAAAGAATTGAACAAGATGATTTTCAATCTACTTTGAGTGAGATAGTCGGTCACACTGTAGTTCCACTTGACACACATGACATTTATGCCGAGGGAAATATGGCGAGTATTTATCCTACCGTCACGATCGATATCTCTCTTACCCCTAACAAGATTGAAAACGTACATATCGGTGCAGATTGTTCGCTAGAAGAAATCTTGATCTACACCGAAATCTTCAAGGAATTCCAAGATGCATTTGCTTGGTCATATGAAGAGATGCTAGGAATCGACCCTCGTATTGTCGAGCATGATATTAGAACTTATCTGGATGCTAAACCTGTTCGAAAACATCTTAGAGCTTTCAATCCCCAGAAGGCCCCTTCTATTAAGGTAGAGGTGGATAAGCTACTTAATGATGGCTTCATTTACCCAGTTCTTTTGACTAAATGGGTATCCAATCCCATTCCCGTGAATCAGAAGCAAGGAAATATCCGTGTATGTATGGAATTTTGTGACCTGAACAAGCTTGTTTTAAAGACAACTTCCCGACACCTTTCATCGATTAGATTCTCGACGAGTGTGTGGGAAGTGAAGTATTTTCTTTTATGGAAATATTTTCAGGGTATAACCAAATTCAAATTAAACCCGAGTATTAACACAATATGACATTTATTTGTCCTTGGGGTACTTTCGCATGCCGAAAAATGCCTTTTGGCCTTAAAAATGTCGGAGCAACCTTCCAACATGCCATGACCTTCACTTTTCACAATCTTAAGCATATAGTCGAAGCTTACCTTGACGATATTGCTACTCACTCTCGCAAGAGAGAGGATCATGCTACGCACCTTTGGCTTGTTTTTGAAAGATGTTGTTACTATAGAATTCGGTTGAACCCTCATAAGTGCATCTTTTGCATTAGGTCTAGTTGTCTTTTGGGATTTCTAGTTTCCGAGATCGGGATCATGGTAGATCCGTTAAAGGTTGAGGCAATAATTCGATTGCCTCCCCTGCACACTATTAGACAACTTCAAGGTTTATAGGGGAAATCTAACTTTCTACGTCAGTTTATAGTAAATTATGCCAATATTACTAAGGGTTTCATGCATATTTTGAAGAAGGACACCCCTTTTATCTGGGATGAGTGAGCCCAAGAGTCCTTCGATGCTTTGAAGAAAGCCTTGGTATCAACACATCTACTAAAGTCTCCTAACTATAGTAGGGATTACTTGCTTTATATTGCTGCATATGAGAAGATGATTGGTATGGTTTTGTTTCATGAGGATGATGAGCTCCGCGAGCACGTCATCTACTATCTTAGTCGAAACTTAGTCAGTCCCGAGATTAATTATTCTCACGTTGAAAAGCTATCTTTGGATTCCGTTCACGCAGTCCAATGTTTGTGTCATTATATTTTACTTTTCAAGACTACTATGGTTGCTGATGTCAATCCATTTCAATACATCCTTACCAGGCATATCATAGGGGGAAAATATAATAAATGGATTGTCATTTTACAAGAGTTTGATCTCGATTTCGCTTCTATGAAATCCAAGAAATCATTGGTCTTCGTAGAGTTAATATCTGACTTTACACGATTATATGAGGATGTTATCCATGTTGATTCGTTTGCGAACAAATAAATTTTTCTTGTCTCGTCGTCCGACCCCTGGTATGGAGACATTGTTATCTATCTTCAAACTTTGAAGTTCCCTCAGCATCTCCCACGAGATGATCGACGACGTCTAAGATACCAAGCTAATAATTATACTATCGTCGGTGACACTTTCTATCGCCAAGGAGTAGACAATATCTTGCATCATTTTTTAACTCACGGAGAAGCCGAGTTAGTCCTGAACGACTGCCACAGTGGGGCTTGTGGTGGTCATCTATCCAAGCTTGTGACAACCCAAAAAATTTTGCAAGCCAGTTATCTCTGGCCTACTATATTTAAAGATTTTATTGAAGCAGTTAAGAAGTGTCACCCCTACCAGGTGTTCACTTGGAAAATGCAATCGCATCCAGCCCCTCTTCACCCAGCCATTACCGCCGGTCCCTTCACCAAGTGGGGGGTGGACTTCGTGGATTGCAACCCAACTTTGGTTGGGGGCATTAACAAATTATCATGGCTGTTGAATAATTTACTAAGTGGGCCGAGGCCATGCCTAAATTTAAATCTGACGGGAAGACTTTTGCCTTCTTCGTTTTCAATCAAATTATCGCCTAGTTCGGTATCCCGAGTGAGATTGTCACTGATCATGGTAGTCACTTTCAGAACGAAATTATGGAAGAGCTAGCATCTAAGCTGGGGTTTAGACATGGTCATTATTATCCTTATCACCCCAAGGAAAATGGACAAGTAGAGGCCGTCAACAAGTCTCTCAAGACCATTTTGCAAAACCTGTCAGCCAAAGTAAGTCTGACTAGCACATTATGATATACCTCGCACTCTGGGCATACTGAACCTCAGTCAAGACTTCCACCAGATTTTCCCCTTTCCATTTAGTACACAGTGTGGATTCGATTTTACCTATTGAATGCGAAATCCATTCTCTTAAGTTGGAAGTTGCACTCCTACCTGACCCTTCCGATCTTGAGCGACGCCTGGTACACCTAGAGAGTCTTGACGAGCAGCCTCGAGATGCCTCTACGACTATCGAGGCAAGCAAAAGGCATGTCAAGGTCCAGTATGATAAGTCTGTCTATCCTCGATTGTACACTGAGGGTGGCTTGGTCCTCTTGTATGATCAAGCCAAGGAACCACTGGGGGCAGGCAAGTTTAAACCCATGTGGCATCGTCCTTATATCATGCGACGATTTCTAGAAAAAGGAGCCTATGAGTTAGAATATTATGAAGGGAATATGTTGGCCGAGCCCATAAATGGGCTCTACTTGAAAATATATAACGCTTTATCCCCAAGCTTGGGCGAAACTCTTTGTATACTAATGTAATTTAGTGTATATATCTTTCCCCTTTATTTTCACCTTCAAATTTCTTATCGAGTTTTCCCTTCATTGGCAGATGTCAACAGAGTCTTTGGTCTACCCAGAATTTGCAGATGGAGCTAGTCGTCATACATGAAACTTGTCTTCCACCGCTTGGGTGGTTTACTCACCCGAGGGTCTACTGGTGTCTTTAGGTGGCATATGCCTAGGGAAATCCATGAATAATATGGCCAAATATAGCACCGTTATAGAACTTTTGCACGATGCTATCTCACATGAGGTTCACATAGATTCCCAGTTAGTAGTATGTCAGTTGAACGACAGTTACCGTGTGCATGATCCTACTTTACTCCGACGATTCCTACAGGTACGTCTTTTAGAACAACAGTTTGATTTTATTACTTAATATCACATTCCTAGGAGTTCTAATCATGTATCCGATTCTTATGCTAATTTCGTGTTATATTGGAATTTGTCACATAACTAAAGCAAAGAAAACCATCTCATCAATGTACACATTGTAAAATATAAGTAAAACCGAAGATCCCTGTTTTATATATATTTCAAAAAATATGGTGTTTATAGTACAAAATTGGGGCTAATACCCTCAATACACATATACAACCGATACTACAATATCCATGACATCTACGCCTGCGACGCCGGATGTGTGTCATGGTAACAAACTATGGCATTTGAGAGACACTGAAAGAGTTGTACCCAAGCTCTAGGCACACCAACCACTTGCCGCTGCATGGCTTTTGATAGATCCTCTACTTGAACCATGGGAATCCTATGAGTCAAATGAGACAGGTTTCCCTGCACGTCTTTTAGGACTCTCTCAGCTTCTCCTCCCACTTCCTCGTCTCCCCAGTTCCTCCGTCTATGTTAAGGAATCCCTTCCGATCGTCGTGGACCCACGTCTGCATTACACAAGTGTCTAGTTAGTACTTAAGAATCATCCAAAAATATTTTTATTTCACTATACAAAAATACAAAAAAATGAAATATTTAAAAATATTTGACATACCTATGTCCCCGTAGGCGGTACTTGGTGGGAGTGGCATGTCCGAATTCCCTCTGAAGATGATCCCTGCATAGGGATAGTATTCCATAGAAATGCCCTGTCACTGCCACCAGTAGAATAAATACTCGTTGTAGGGTGTGGGCACCCTACCTCCCCCTTGTCGTCTCATTACCTTGGTCCATCGTGCCATGGCTGGATCACGAGGTCCTCTCATAAGAATCTCGATTCTAGGTCCCAAACTTGGAACCCTCTAGAAGAAGAAATTGCATAGGATATAGGCAAACCAAAAATTCCTCTTACTCCCCTTTTTACACTCTGTCAACTGGCTCTTCATATTTTCCAGTAGTGAGGTACACTAGTCATATACTGTGGGTCTCAAGAAATGTATTACATAGAACATGAACGACCTTGATGCCTGGTGCAACGAAGCCGAACCTGTGATCCTAGTCAATATGAGGACAACAATCTTCAGGTTGAGATTGTTTATCGCTCCGACAATGAGTTAACTATCGACCTTCAGAGTCCCTGCTACACATTGGGCATCTATGTACTCCTTTATTTTCATTCCGCTCCCTGCTCCCCGTGATATGAGGTTTACAACCTCTCTTTGGTGTGATAATCCAGTCAAAAGGTAGATATCCTCTACTTCAATCCTCAATGGTTTCCCATCGAGGTTGAAGCTTTCACTCTCAGGGTACCAGTAACCCACAAGCATCTCAAGCAATCTCACTTGGTCCCTCATCCCTTTGAGTGCCCAAAATTTATATAAGCCACATCTTTTCAAGGCCATTTGGTCCCCTGGATCTCGGTCCACAACAACATCGACCTCTTCATGCTCTCTTTCCCTCCATTCAAGAACCATCCTGCCAGAGAAAAGTCAAATTTTGAGTTAGAAACCATATAAATCATTGATTGCATGCTTGTACATGAGATGCTTCACTTATAGTTGTGTATAGGGATGGGTATACATGCCATGTCATTTTCACAGTCGCATATAACCCATCATATACACGACTTGATAAGGGACATCCCGCGTACATCGAATTTCACAATTTACACCCTAAATTACTCAAAATTTGGAACATAATTTAAAAATTTAATCCACTAGAAATGAAGAGGAAGGAAAGAAGAGTTACCTGGTCCAGACAGTTTCTGATTTCGTTTCTTGACTCTCCCACAATCACCAATTGAATCTCAGGGGTATTTTGGTCCAATTTTCACTATTTGGGTAAAAAATCAAAATGACATAGTAATTTTTTGTTTTTGTTACTATTTATAACAATTTTACCCCCTTTCTACAGTTTTGAGTCATTTTTTCGCCTAATGGACTAATATAAAAGGATTGATTTGGTTTTTGTAGTTTTTACTAGGGATTATTATGGATTTCAATGTTATGTTGAAAGTTCGTCACCACGAGCAGGTATTTTCATTACCCAACATATATGATATGTATCCAATCCATCATGCATTTTCGCATTATCCTATAACTGTCACTTTTTATTCCTTAGGTACAAACCCATTTGTTGCGAAACAAAACCTTCCATCTGCTATAAGTAGTGTCGCTATCAAGTGGTAGATACTTACCGACCATGGGTGCCCTAGTTAGACCCTCTGCTTCATTTGGTTCCCATGCAAAGTTTTTTCCATAGGACCGAGAGTCCCTCATAGCTAGTACATGAATTTATGTTGAGCCTCATTCCTCACTTATAAACATGTCGCCTTATACCCCGAGAACTCCCATCCGAGTTTAATTTCAGCTCTTTTCCAACTCGTCTTCAAAAAACAAAAATATTGCCGAGTGAACTTGTCTCTTTCACACTCGTAAATTGGAATTGAAAGGATGTCTATTTGGCACAAGTTTATCCCTTTTTCACACCAAGTAGACCAAATGACATAAAATAAGACATTTTTTTGCGTTAAGTTGCGATTGCATCTCATTCCCTTGCTTGCAGTATTGAGCCTATAACTGGTTCTCGCTTTGGGTTATAAACTGTTTGCCTCAATAGTTTTTGCATCCTCAACCAAGCAGAGCCTCGTTTTTATCCTTCGCAATTTGACACCCTATACCTAGGAGGGAACATTCCCCCGAGTGTCCATCTCTCACATGCATCTCCTTGCATTGAGCATAGGTATGTTCCACCGCCGGAACTAGTTTTTCTTACTTGCGACACTCGTTTCCTCCTCTGTATCATAGAATTCATTTGTCTATGAAAAAATAAAAAAAGAAGGGCATGAAGGGAGTATTATCTTATATTGGAAGCATTCGTCTCACCTTTGAATAGAGAAAAAAAATTATTGAGTCCATTCATCATCATAATTTTGGGATTAGCATGGCCTTAGGAAGATGATCTCGTTATAGAGTCTTCTCTATTGACTGGTTACTCTTCCAGTCCCTATAAATAATTTCATTGATGCCTACTGCATCTCATGGTTTCATCATTGGGTCTATGCTGTCGGAGTCCTCCATATGTCTCATGCTCTTGTTCAAAGGAAGTCTATCAACCTGTGTCGGCCACTTCTCAAAACTCTTGACTTTGCATGTCGGCCATACCCTCAGTTTGTCTCAGAATCACATGATACTGTAGTCCTATCATGCACCATGGTCCTACTTTCATCATTAGTAGGTAACCTTGAACCTAACAATCAACACTTCATCATTGGTCGTTGACTGGGTGGTTTCCCTTGTGTTTGATGAAAAGACATCTATTCACACATTGGGATTTGTGCAGTGTCTTGGATGCCATTAGCCTTATTTGTGGTTTCCTCACCTTTGTCATCAATTTTCATCATTGGATGCTATTCATAGGGTCTTTTTCATGTACCACTTGCATTTGGCACACACGAAAGACGCACAGGGTCGTTGGTTCGTGGACATGTTCTTCGTCCAATTTCCACCAAATCATGAAGCTCCTAATTTGTACCTCATGTTGACTTATGAGAGATGCCCTAATGATCTCCTTTCAATGGGTCTCCTTCCATTGACTTGAGCTCATTTACTCTTGAAACAAGACCTAGAGTCTTATGAGTACCTTGAGGCTTGCATTCATTAGTGGCAGGTTCTCTCGCCATCGATAGTTGGGAATACATCAATGTCTACTAATCGATGGATTTTTCAGGTGTTCGACACCGACTCCTTTATTCACACTTGTAAGAATTTACTCGGTGCCTTGATACCTACTTTCATTATCGGTAGGCTATCTCACATTTTTTAATGGTATACCTCAATGACCGATAATAAAATGACGTCTCATTGTGTTTGACCTCAAATCCTTTATTCACATGATGTAGACTTGCACCCTTGGTGGATTGTGTAGAAGACTTGAAGACACCAGTATGTGGCCACAAATTTCCTGAGCTGTTGCTTCTTTTCCATTGGACCAGTACCTATTTGACTTTAGTGATCATGGGAGATCAGATTGTACTCCATTGTATACAGATATCTTCAAATTGGTTTTGAGACCAATTCTACTAGGCCTTGTTCATGACTATGACAACCATTGGTATGTAACCACATTTGTATTTTCTATTTATGGCCACAAACAGTTGTTTGGTATATTTTCACATGGATTTGTAGTGTAATTTTATTGGTAGCCATGTATGCAAAGTCAGTGTAGAATGTAATGGGTAACTAGTTCTTCCAACTAGTTCCCCATCACTCCACTTCTGGGTTGTTTATAATGTATTTCAGCCATCACAGATACTCCTCTAACCTCACACATTAGGGGGCATATGTTATAGCAAGATTTTCCTCACCCTATGTAATCTTGTACATAAGGCCTTTTTTCCATTTCCCTATGCAGACTTATCATCCGTGTTTGTAAAATCTAGAGCTAAAAATACATATTTTTCCACATGTATGCATCTTTTCTACTATACAACATGCGTATACGCGGGTTGCACCACTACAACCCACATACATCGGGATTTGTGCCATAAAATGAAAATTAATGTCGGGTTTCCATGTCACGACAAGAGATCTATGATCCTGGGCCTTCCATATAATGGAAACATTCCAAATTCCCTTTAGTTCCATTTTGAAGGCTATAAATGGGCCAATTCCGAGCTATGGAAAGAGAAGAAATAATTCAACTTTGAGAGCAAAGTTACTCTAGAGAAATCATTTACTTCATATTGAGTCTGCATCCCTTTGTCCTTTAAGTCTGAACACAGTATTCATCCCCCATGCTCTTCCCTTATTGATTGAGAACCTCATTGTTTCTCTTTTATGAGCTTGCCTTTGGTGGAGGATTGAAGTGGTGGAGGCCCAGCTGGAAGGATTTTAGTTTCTTGGCTCCGAACCGTGCCAACACAAAAGTCTGTAACATTTTCACTTCTGCTGATCATATATTAATAGAAATACTCTTTTCCCGTCCTATTGATATCTTGCAAATGTTTGAATTATTATTCCATGGGCGTATTTGTCATGTTTATTAATGGATTATGCTATTGAATGTGCTAACATCATATAATATCACCATATGCTTGCTTTGCTTGGTTGTTGAGGACTAGTTGTAGGTATATTGCTTTAGGTCAAGTGCTCAACGATGGACTTCATTGAACATTTGGACAAGGTAGGCCTTTTATCTTGTTTTGCTAGCATATTTGTTTTCATAGCATACTTGAGAAGAGATTTGATTTCTGCAGTCATTTCCGTTTGTTGTGGTTTACCCTAGCCATAGAGAGATTTTCCTCGTAACAATCCACCATTATTTTTTAACCATAAAAAAATAAGGATGTCATTTATGAAAACTAAATGTGTATTAGAATAGGAGTTGGCAATTAATATACCTTTGAAAGAACCATTTTCTAATGCGTCCTTGAGTGCTCTACTTAACCCTTCAACTACAAGGAGGAATCGAAGGGGGGATAGGGGCACACCTGTTGAATTCCTCTTTCATATTTGAAGAAAGGTGAAGCTACCCCATTGATTAAAACTACAAAAGACATTGAGCTGATACAAGATATTACCCATGCCACAAAGTGTAAACTAAATCACAAATAAATGAGTATGAGGTGAAGGAAAATCCATTTGAATATGTCAAAGGCCTTAGATAGATCCACTTTGAAAATCATGACCCTAAATTTTTCTTTTTCATTGAATGGAGGCCTTATCAATCAATGCCAATAGCATCATGTATTTTCCATCCTTTGAGAAAACCAAATTGCTAAGGTGAAACTTGTTTTGAGATGATTTATTTTAGTTTGTGAGAGATAATTTTTGATATGATTTTGTAAATACTATTGCATAGTGATATTGGAAAAAACCTTTCGAGTCAGGTTGAATTGTTTGTCTTTGGGATAAGTGTAATGAAGGTGGTGTGGAAAGCAACCAATATTATCCCAGATTTCCTTGAGGCCTCAACCATCCTGCAAAGGTCCCTTTCTATCTAATCATAGAAACTAAGAAAAAATTCAATGGGGGGATCATATAACCCAAGACTCTTATATTTTTGAAAACTTTAGAGAGTTATGGGTAATTCCTCTTTTCCCAGCTATGACGTAAGATTTTGATTGTCTTTAGGGTCCACAAATATGAGAAAGAAGATCAAGATATGGAAGATGACATCAATAGTGGCTCAATTGTTCTTTTTAAAGAGAGTTTGAAAATTATTAACCCTTTTTGTAGAGATATTAGAGAATTTTTCATACTAGGAGTTGTCTTCTTTGAATATTTTCCAAAATAAATTGATATTTTTTTCTAAAATTTGCTAAATCATGGAAGAATTTGGTATTTTCATTACCTACATCAATCTAGATCGCCTTTATTTTTAATCACCATAATTTTTATTTATCTAGAAGTAAGTTCTTTCTTTTATTTTTTAGTTGACTAATCTCATCTTTATAAGAAGTTTTAAGAATCCAAATCCCTCCATAGAAATGTTGGAGGCTAAGGATTCTTCTACTTCTCGAAGGAGCCTATCATCCTTCTCATGTTTTTCCTCTGACCATTGGATCACCAATTGTTTATCTTTTTTCATATTCAAATGGAATTTGAGAGACACAAATTCATTGCCTGATTTATTGAAAGTTACCCAAGCATTCTTTAAGATTTGAATGAAATATTTCTCGTTGAGCCATTCATGGTTTAGTTTGAAGGGGATTGGTTTCTTCCCTTGAGTAGGGGCCACTTATGGGAGAACCAATTTGTGGTCAAAATCCCCTCTGGATAACCGACTCATTGTGATATTATTAGAGTCTCTTCTAATAAATATTCTAAAACCAAGAAGTGATCTAGTTTCTTTGACCATTC
>JASDQU010207289.1:0-13468 GCA_032191745.1 Picea mariana
TCAATTGTCCAACAATATGTTGTTAGTATTGCAACACTCTTTCAGTTAAATATACATCATATACTATTTTTGTGTTCATAATTTCCTTTTAAAGCACACGGGGAGTCTATAGAAAGTGCATAGGTCGAGCCTTTGAGGGGCCCCACTTGAGGTGAGGCACTATGCATATTTTGTGTACATGTTGTAGTTTAAATTTGTTGATATTCAATTTTTCAGTAATTGTCTATTTCATTTCCTGTAGGATACATGCTACATAAATAGATTATTTTATCTGTAGAATTAAGACCCACTAATGGATACAAGTCTAGAAAATAGATCAAAGGTGTGGTATCATAGGATTAGGCCTTTGATGATTCTATCCTTAAAGGAGCCATTGACTAGGCATGAAATTGCTTGTGTTAGATGTTTAACTATGAATGAATGAGTTTAAGTTTTTAGAATTTTCAAGTTTCATTATTGTTCTAGTTTTTCATTAGAATAGATACATAATGATTTCAATTTATTTGCTTAGATTAAATAAGTTTCCTTTCTAGATAATTTAGAAGTGATGAGCATATAGTTTCTCTTTAGTCAATACAAGGTTCTGCTTCTGTTTATACAACATGCAGTGTCTCACAAGAATTATAAAACCTCAATTGATTATTAAATAAACTAGTGAATTAAACTTACCTTAGCCTGATAATTAAAAATACTATCAATTATTGAACTGAAAAACTACCAATTGAGAATCCAAGTGAACACTTGGATGCAATATACCAAGAGAAATAGCTTCATATAGAACTTCAATTACCACACTATATTCATCAACATTATTGGTCATAGGACCCATGCAAATACCACCTAGATTCATAATCTGACCCATGGGAGAATAAATAAATCAAGCCGCGAAATACATGTTATGACTGTGTCGAATTGAACCATCAAAAAAACCTACATATATGTGGTACTCATAGACATCCACCAATTAATGACAAATCATGACAAGTGTAACTCACAAAACTGAAATAACAAATAAAGTAAAAGATCAAACTTATATACAACGTGTACACAGGGATCACATGGAATAACTGCCTATGCATAATACCACTTTATATAGATCCAACTATGAGTCTCATCCAAAGGGTTCTCTTCATAGTCAACTAACTACTACACTCTTTTTTGAGAACTTATTTTACAATGTAAGGTCCAAACCAAATTGAATAAAATTTCCCTACCCCCAACTTAGCATTATCCTAATCATAAATGAGGACAAAGTCCCCTTCAAAAAACACATGAGGATGAACATTATTATCATACTGCTAGCAGGTAAAATACCCCTATTACTATACTGGGTCGGAGTATAGGAAGAGAACTAATCTCCCTTAAAAGACAATCCTATTTCTGAACTACCCCAAAAAATTTGAACTTAAAATATAAGAGAAGGAAAAGAGGGTGTACCTTAGGTCCTTTCGATTGATGTAGACCTCCTTCTCCTTTGTAGTTTCTTGGATTGATGGTCTCCTCCCAAAGCTGACCTGCAAACAATTACGAAAACAAAAATACAATATACTCTATCTCTACTTATCAGTGTTAGGGTTCATATACAAATGTGAATGCATTAATCAAATAATCACAGAAACACAATGTTTGGTACATAAACATAATTCTTTTATTTAGATGTGAAGATTACAAAAGTTACAACCTTCTTGTCGGCAGACGCTCTATGACATGGTCCAGGATCCTCTTACTTCTCCTCCAAGTGCATCATTCCTATAATACCTCTCACAATAAACTCATATCCTTGGGAAATAGGGAAGGGATTGTATAGGGAGAGGGGTGGAGGGGGAATGCTGAGGGAAAATCTCAGAAAGGGCTGCAAATCTTGGGATAAAAGGGGAAGGGACTTTGGAAGAGTTTCTTTTCTTTAATGCTTGATTTTGGAATGGGACCCCAATGCCTTCTTTTATATGACAAAAGGATAGTTATTTGGTTTGGGGAAGGGCTATAGTAGGTGAATTGGTTGGGAAACCCTCGATATCCCATAAACTCTGTCGAATTCCTTGAAACTTTTATTTTTTGCAACTTTTGGAGGTAAACACAGATTTTTTAGTGTGTAGATAGCATATGTATGGGGGTTGTCAAGTATGAAGCTAGTGTATGTACATGGGCATTAGTGCAACAGGGCACGTACATGCTCCAAAAAATGTTTTTTTTTTTAAAGAGAGATCCTCAATAGTAATTTGGAAAATTGTGCAAGTAGAAAGGACAATTCCATGTATGCATAGGTAGATCATTTTAGGGCTATAACATATGCCCCCTAATGTGTGATATCATAAGAGTAAATGATGGATGAAATACATTACAATACCTTTACCAGTGGGAAGGCACGAAGTCAAGTGAGTCCAGGACCATAGTTTGGGAGGTCACTATCTGCAAAAGAATAATAATCTCTCTGAGGCGGGCATACCCATGCTTGGGATGAACTAATCATGGCTTCCAATCAATTATATTGCATATCCATGTCATATAAATTTCTATATAAAGTGTAGCCATGAGAAATACACAACATATCTACATCTCAAAATTAATTGATGATATTCAAGTACAATATAATATGCATGTTCAAGAAGCATCAACTCTTGTGGCTGGAGATGAGGACTTCATAGCTCTAGCTACAACTTCAATATCTTCAACAACTCAAATACGAGTAAAATAGGAGTGTAAGACTCACTACTCTAAGGTCTTCGACATACCATCGGGGAAACACTGGAGGATATCGATCATTAGGCACATAACTTTGTCAATCTTGAATCTAGGATTGATTGGACTCACGAGATTGCTGACTCATGAAAGTCAAGAGACAAACTATAGAATGGCCGATTTAGGTTGGATAAAACTTCCTTTGGAAAAAAGAACGAAATATGATCAGACTCAGGCAACATAACATTGACATAAGTCTGTGATGTAGGAGGCACCACAAACTCTCCATATGTTTGGAAGAGTAACCAAACAGAGGAGAACACAACTCTATGTAGCTAGAACAACTTCTTAAGGTCATAATAGATCCCAATTCTTGGAGAAAAAACAAAAGGATGTGATTTTTCCAAGGACGACTATCTTGCTGCCAAAAAAAGAATTGATATATCCTGTCCCTTCTTTTTGGAATATTTGATTTTTTTTTGTCTTTTCAATTTTTCAACTAGCTTGAAAAAGAATAAAATAATGCTATGTTACAAAGGAGGAATGAGTTTCATGAGAAAGAAAATTGGTTCCAAGCGCATGGAGCATATTGATGCTTAGGGAAAGGATACATGTGCAAGATAAGGACACTCAGGGAAAATTCTTTGGTCAAGGTGTCAGACAACGAAGGAAAAAAATGTTGCAAGGATTGTGTTTAAGGAATTATTTAAGGTTTATTTGAGAGAAACATGGAGCCGACATTAGGCCAAAGATGCAAATATGCAACCCACAATGCAATTAATCACGAGACAACGAGAATCCTTCCATGTGAATTTTTACGAGCCCAGAGAAGGTAAGCTCAGTGGTTTTTTCACATTTAGAGAGTCTAAAAAAATGTTAAAGAAGACTCCAGAGAGTTCCTTTTTCACAATTAGTCTAGTCGATTCAAAAAATGGTTAAAATTATACCGAAAATAAGTCTCTACAATACCATTTTAATGAGTGTGGTTGAGACAAGATCACTTGATGATCTTTTCAATTTTAAGGAGTCTGAAAAGAGATTAACTATGGACTCATACGTTTTCTAGGTTTAGTCTCCTTAGCTCGAAAAATTATAAAATATAACTGAGGAGAACTCTTTTGGTGAGACAAGTCTCCAGAGGCATACCTTTTTTTGGAATAATCTATTGGTTGGAAAAGGGTTAAACTCATGCCAAATAGATGTTCTTTCTAGACCAATTTAACGAGTGTGAAAGGAACAAGGTCACTCGATGATATTTTCACATTTAGGGATTCTGAAAGGAGCTTAACTATGGAATCCGAGGGGGTTCTTGTTTTGTAAGTAATATCCAAGGCCCAAAAAAGATTTAAACCAAAACCAAGGAGAATGTTCCTTTTTCAAAAATTTAGTCCCTTAGGCTTGAAAAAGGGTTAAAATTACACCTGAGAATACTCTCCTAGCAAACTGAAGTTCCTAGGGCATACCTTTATTCGTAAAATTAACCCTCTGGACTGAAAGAGGGGTAAAATACCGCTGAACAGATGTGCCTTCAAATTTGAGTTTGGAGAGTGTGAAGGGAAACAAGATCACTCAGAAATATTTTCAATTCTAGAGAGTCTGAAAATGGCTTAAAGAAGACTCCAGGGGGGATTGTTTTCTTAAGTAATCCAAATGAGACCGAAAATAATAAATAAACTCTCGTTAGAAAGAATAAAGTTTGAATGAGCTAGAAAGAAAACAAACTATTTTCTTAGGGAGTCCCTCGAGTATAGGCCAAAAAAAGATGAAGAAGAATGAGGCTTCAACATAAAGTCATGGCGGGACTAAACAAGACTCCCGTGCCTATGAAGTATGTCTACATGGGAACCAAATGGAAAAAAGTCTCTAACTATGATTCCCATGGAAGGAAGGCTCTACCACATATAATACGACACACTTATCAACAAGGAAGGTTAGTGTCACAATTCAGTGGGGTCGATCCTAAGGCCAAATGAACCAGGAAACAAATAATGTGAAAAATGAAAGTAGGGAAAAACCTAACCTATATGCCACTTTTGAGGTCAATACCTATCAGAACAGATCGATACGATGAAAAAATGTCAAATAAAAATGTCTCCAAGATCCTGCATATAAGGCTAATAACACTTATCCAGAAGTTAAATAGATCTAATATAGATAGAAACTTCGGGAAATAAGAGGTGATACTCAATACAAAACTTGAAAACAACAAAAATGGATTGTACAATATGGTACAAGGCACCACACATCTTTATGACACACATCTTTACAGCTCATGCATTGTAGTGGTTAAACTAGAGCCCGCTGCTAGGCTCTAACCAAGAGTCTCTTTGATAATCAGCCTAAAAAGTCTCCCAAAAGGGAAGAAAATACAAACCAGGGTGTAAGTCTTCCCATAGTATAGAAACTGTAGACATGTCTTCAAGGATAGCCTCATTCGAAGGTAATTCAATATCTAAGAAATCACATGAATGAGGAGGGTAGATAGTCCCAAAGGGTGAAGTAAACTATTCATATTCCATATAAAGATGAAGGTTCTAGCCAAGATTAGCAAAGTCTATCAGTGAAGAATAACAAGCACGAGGGCTTGAGGATCTAAAAATAGTGAGATTAGACTCAAAAGGAGACTCAATATCACTCGTACCAAGAGGGGAAAGCAAGGGCTCCCATCCCCCATTGGATAAAAAAACTGATCAATTGCCAAGACCATGTCTCGAGAAGGAAAACATGATTGCACAGGTTCCTTCTCATAAGCAATTGAACATCGAGGATAAGATGCCGCATAATTAACCCATGGCGGGATATAGTCTGCACGAACACTAGGAACATATAAAGGGGCAGCCTAAACTAATGTCAAATTAGGATGGTGATTATCAGATGCCAACTGGTCAATAGTGACAATGCTTCCATTGTGAGGGAACTGCATCACCCGGAAGAGTGTAGACACCACAACATTCATAGCATATACATAATCATGCCCCATAAGCATATTGAAATATAATAGGCCTTGCACCACTGTAACATCGACAAGGAAACTATTCCCACCTAACGAGATACGTAATTGAGGAAGAATCCACAAATATTCACTAGGATGTCTGTGAAAGCTTGCCAAGTTGAGGACGATAAAATGCTTGCAGAGGCTCCTTTGTTTACAATACATCGGTAAATGTTTTTTGAATTAAATTAAACCCTTATTTGAAAGGGTGCATAAGAAGGAAGATGAGGCTCAACAAGGTCATCCCAATCAAAGGAAACCATCCTAGGACTTGGAGGGGATGTGCTTGAAGTGAGCAGAATGACCTCTTGTTTTGAAAGTATTGAACTGGAAATGATAAAAACATAGTCAATAGACACATCACTTCCCAAGAGAAGAGTGGGATCAACTAAATATTGCATTGGTGTGATCACTTTGGTAGACTCGACACTCTTTGAGAGAAGAGTGGGATCAATTGAAGATTGCATCGGCGTGACCACTTTGGTAGACTAGACACTCTCTAAGACAAGATTGGGATCAACCAAATATTGCATCGACATGATAACTTTAGTAGACTCAAAACTCTCCAAGAGAAGAGTGGGATCAATTGAAGATTGCATTGACATGACCACTTCCTCAACCACTGGTTGAATAGGATGCGAGGCAACATGGTCTGAAGATGCATCACCCTCCAAAAGAGGAGTGGGATCGGTCGAATATTGCATCGGCCAGACCACCTCCTCAACCACTAGCTAAATAGGCTATGAGACAACATGGTCTAAATGCACATCAACCCCCCAAAAAGGAGTGGGATCAGCCGAATATTGCATCGACATGACCACTTTATCAACCACTGGTTGAATAGGCTATGAGGAAACCTCAGAAGGCTTAGAATCATAAGACCTTGCAGACAGGGACCACAATCTTCGTTCCTCTGGAAGGATAAGGATTAAATGAGTAAGGTGATTTCCATTGCAAATCTTACAAGAGAACTTAGGATTATGACCTATCCATCTAGGTTTCTCAGCATAATCAATGCCCCCAACATGACTAGCAGTGGTTGGTTACTTGTCCTCAACATGACTTGCAGAGGTTGTTGAAAATTCTCCAACATGACTAGCAGAGGTTGGTTGTTGAACTTCAGTATGAATCGCGGGGACTAGGTTCATGCACCCAGCATGAATTGTAAAGGTTAGTGGGACATCTCCAACATGATTCACAAAGGTTGGTGATTGGTTGATAACATGACTCATAGAGGCTACATACCTATGTCCAATATGACTAGCAGTGACTGGAGTTCTTCCCCAAGCATGACTTGCAGATGCAGGGTGCTAGTCTTCAACATGACTTGCAGAGGTTGAGGACCTATATCCAACATGACTTGCATAGGTTGGTGATTTTTTCTTCCTATTCCTCCTCTTTCTATTTCGTTTATAATTTTGGTTACTAGTAGCTATACTTTCACCAACAAAGGCAAAAGGAGGAGTATAATACTTTGCTGACGAAGGAACATAAAAATGATGCCCATGACATAAGGTTCTTAACTGAGAAGTTATAATATCATTCGAGACATTTGGAATGGTACCCAACCAAAC
The DNA here is from genome assembly GCA_032191745.1 of Picea mariana. Taxonomy (NCBI): domain Eukaryota; kingdom Viridiplantae; phylum Streptophyta; class Pinopsida; order Pinales; family Pinaceae; genus Picea; species Picea mariana. The sequence continues at coordinate 7,246 of JASDQU010207289.1, forward strand.
TGGCAGTCGCATATTCAGCACAGGAATGTACAAAGTGGCCATCATAGGGACACCAATGTTTCCAAACAAAGGAAAAGAACAAGAATCCCCTTGTGAAGGGGTTTCTTGGTTGGTATCATCGGGAACTTTATCCATGAAAATATTATGCACAGGTTCTCCCCTTCTGGGATCGTTCAAGTCTATAAAAGTCTCACACACTGACTCTAGCGAACCAGTGGTATAAAAAACAACATCTATAAAGAGGCAGCTCCACATTTATAAGCGGAAGACCGAAAAGTCCTCATGACCGACGGAGTGGGTGGTCTACCACATTAGGTTAGAGACCCAAAGAAATGATTGACAAGATCACTATGGAAAACTAGGGAGAACAGAGCACACACTAAAAGTTCCTAAAGGAAAATCAAGCAGACAAATAACTAGTGGGAAGCACAAATACACCAATCAACACTAGAGAAACTTACTAGTGCAAGTGTAACTCTAACACAGAAGCACCCTCTATGTATACTCTGCAAAGTGTGATCCGAAGTCCCCCATAGGTATTATGGTATACCCCCACAATCATCCGTGTAATTCTGTAAAAATTGGCAACTAGGTTGCCAGCTCGCAGTCAGTCACCAGGTGAGTACAGTCAACAGTCGGGCTGATTGTAATGAGAAGGATAACAAAGTCTGAAGCCCTTCAAGGGTACCGAAGGAAATTGGTTTGGAAGAAAAATGAATATATCGAATGCATTCGAGGTCCACGAGGCTCCATAGTCAAATGATATCAACATGATTCCCAAGAAATACGCTCAATATACAATCCCCACTATGTTCAGTCTAGATTTGGAGGGGTTATATCCTCTACCTTTCCTTATGCAACCTCGCGTTTATCCCCTATGTTAGAGGGGGGTACCAACTAACTCTTATGATTTTGGACTTTAGAAACTCCCTATATCTTACTCCAATTTTTGTTTTAGATGGCCTTGAAGAGTTTCCTCTTCACACCTATTTCAAGGCCCTAAAATCCTAGACTAGTTGGTGAACCTTACAAATAGAAATTCTAATAGATTTTAAGTTAAGCATTGATTTTATGGGCTTGATTTACTCACAGGATATGGATGTGAAATTGATGTTGTTTGAGACTCTTGCAAAAATAAAACTTATAAGAACACTAGCAAATAAAACTTTACACTAATCCTTCAAATGAAAAGAGTTTCAAGGAAGAAAAATCATGAACAATCCTTCAAATTTAAAAATTCAATCTTTTCTCCTTTCCATGAAAAATGCACAATGCAAATTTCGAGTGAAACAAAAGAGAAATTGAAAGGATTTCCTTTCGTATTTTTTTTTTACAATGATTTCAAGATGAGAAGAAAACAAAACCCTATATGCTAATTTCTTTTTCTTTTTCAAATAACAATGAAAAGCAAATGCAAAGAAAGAAAGAGACCTAAAAAGCTAGGTTTTGTTTTTTAATTTTCTTCCAATCAAAGAAAAACTAACAAAAGATGCTAAAAGAGATTGCATAATACACGATTTAAGATAAAAATAAGCCAAAAAAACTAGGAAACACAAAGAGACAAGAGGATTTGTTTTTTTATTTCATAAACAATTTGAGCCTACAAACCGTCTCAACCCCAAACAACAGAAGATTTTGGAACTTAGGAAGACCTGGGAACCACAAGTTTCTTGTAGAAAAGAAAAATGTTTTGAAAAAATTCTCCAAAAAACCAGAGTTGCGTGTTGTGCATGGCCATCATGAATATGTACGCACGTTGTATATAATGCATACCGTGTATGTATGCGTGTTGTATAGAGAACAGGGCGTGTACACCTCTGTAAGTTTTCAAAAAAAGAAAATGTTTGGAAAGACAACTTGGGAAAGGGAAGATGGCAGGCACCTGGAAGGTGACCAGAGACCCAAACTGACTCAGAAGACTCAAAAAAATAAGAAAAAAAATGAAAATGAAATCTAACCAAGATATCCCACTAAGACCCTAGAGAGAATCCCCAATGGAGTTGCCAATTCCGCTAGTGGGGAAAATCCCCCTATTACTATACTGGGTCAGAGTATAGGAAGATAATTGATCTTCCTTAAAAGACAATCCTATTTCTAAACTACCCCAAACAATCTGACCTTAAAATATAAGAGAAGGAAAAGAGGGTGTACCTTAGGTCCTTTCGGTTGATGTAGATCTCCTTCTCCTTTGAAATTTCTTGGATTGCTGGTCTCCTCCTAAAGCTAACCTGCAAACAATTACGACAAAAAATATACAAGATACTATATCTCTACTTATCAGTGTTAGGGTTCAGACACAAATGTGAATGCATTAATCAAATAAGCACAAAAACACGACGTTTAGGACAAAAACATAATTCTTTTATTCAGATGTGAATATTACAAAAGTTACAACCTTCTTGTCGGCAGACGCTCTACAAACATGGTCTGGGATCCTCTTACTACTGCTCCAAGTGCATTATTCCCCTAATACCTCTCACAATCAACTGATCTCCTTGGGAAATAGGTAAGTGATTGTATAGGGAGAGGGGTGGAGGGGGAATGTTGAGGCCAAATCTCAGAAAGGGCTGCAAAGCTTAGGCTAAAAGGGGAAGGGATTTTGGAAGAGTTTCTCTATTCTAATTCTTGATTCTGAAATAGGACCCCAAGGCATCCTTTTATATGAAAAAATTATATCTATTCGGTTTTGGGATGGGATATAGTGGGTAATTTGCTGGGAAACCCTCAATAGCCTGTAAAGTCCCCTGAGATTTATTTATTTTTGAACCATATTTCCCCATTGATAGGAAAATTGAAGGCTGCAGAAATGTAATGCTCATAAACCTATATTATTAGGTCCCCAAGATGAGTTTGGTACCCATTGGAATTCTTTGTAAATGTCATGACAACCTTTGTGTGATGTCCCTGGAAATCACAACGGAATTGATACCAATGTGCTTGATCAAATTTCTCTTTAAATTTTGGTAGGGATTCCAAGAGATCATTTTCGTTTGGTTCCAATCAGAGGAGATGACCACCTCTGCGTTGTTCCATTAGCAACAATAAACCCTAGATCCTCTATTAACCAAAAAAATTTCCTCTGCAATTCAGGGTTTGATTATACCTAAAATAATCGGATTTTCCTCACACACAAAATTATTAAAATCATCACCTTTATTAGTATTCAAATAAAGACGGTTTTGAATTTATGAAATAATAGGGAATGCAATGGATTGGACCATAAAATTCTATGATATCCTAGTGAAAGGATAAGAATTGATAGGTACTCTTCATGATTTCGTGTTATAATGAACTGAATCACCACCTTTGATGGAAAAAATCTGATTTGAAATATTGAAATGATTAGAGGGTGTGTCAATTCATCACTGTGCACAAATATTTTTTTTTACACGTGCTGTCAAAATACCCATGTTTTTGTAGCGCAATTCTAGTGAAAATTTGCTACAAAAATGAAACTCTTTTCACAGTGACAATAGTGTTTATCCGCACAAATTAAGATAAAGTTTGTAGCTTACATAATGAAATAATTGTCAATGTTTCATGGAAACATTCACATGATACCTAGCTAAATTAAGTACAAACAAATGTTATCAAGAAAATTACGAGAGATTCAATATGGAAGAATGAGAATTAATATATCCACACTACTCCAATGAGATAATCAATCAATATACAATGAATGAATGATATACACTCATATATGAAAGAACATTCCATAATTAAGAAAAGTGAACAAGCAGTGAACTTTTCTTAGTAATGCATGCATAATAGTGATGTCTAAAATAGAACTAGCTCTAGTAAACTACCACTGAACTAGTGAGGCAACAATAAAAATATCTCCAACACCCCCCCCTGAACATCACTACAGAGTAATAAAAAATGAGTCTAAAAAATTAGGCCATATGAGGTACTCATGTACAATGCAACTAATGAACAATGAATAAAAATGAGGAAAGAGGGAAAACCACATGGGAACAAATCCCCCCCTCAAAAGACAAGGCATCAAAAGAAGAAATGACAGCTACTAGGCAACTATGATCTTAACCCCAATATGGTCCCATAAATTATGAATCTTTATCCCAATGAAGGTCTTGTGAATATGTCAATAGTCTATTCAGAAGAAGGACATAACTTCATATCAATGATCTTATCATGTACTAGATCTCCGATGAGATGCATGTGGACCTCAATGTGTTTGGTTTGTTGCTGATGTACTGGATCTATGCAAAATCTCAATGCACTCTGATTGTCACACCACATGACAGTCAAATAGTGAAATTGGATACCAAGCTTAGTAAGGAAGTGTCGAATCTAAAGTTCATGAATGGAACAATTGAATACTCTTCTATACTCAACCTCTACGGAAGATAAAGAAATGCTTGATTTCTTCTTACCTGACCAACAAATAGGGCTTGAACCCAAAATGAGAGTGTAGCCTAAAGTGGACTTACGATCTCTTCCATTTCCAACCCAATATGAATCTATGAATCCTATGAGATCTAATGCACAACCAACTACATAGTGAATCCCACAACTCATGGTTCCCTAAACATATATGAGGATGTGTTTGGAAGCCTTCCATTGTAGATCATGGGGATCTTGGATGTATCTGGAAACTTCTCCTACTTCATATGAGATATCTAGACGGGTGTGGGTGAGATACAAAATACTCCCCATCAACTGTCGATACAAAGTGTTGTCCACTAAATGTGTATCCCCACCATCCTCAAGTCTGATCCTAGATAAGAAGGGTGTAGGTGAAGACTTAGAGTTTGTCATGTGGAATATAACCAAAATATCCCTGACACACTTAGCTTGATAAATTTTGATGCCAAAAGCATCCCGAATAATCTCATGACCAAGAAAGAAATGAAGTGGATCCATGTCTGTCATAGAGAACCTATCATGCAAAATCTCTTTGAACACAATAATGGATGAAATAGAGCTACCAGTGATCAAAATATCATCAACAGAGAGTACTAAAATCATCAAAGAGTCAGTACTCCTCAGTATGTAAAAATTACAATAAGATTTACATCTAACAAAATCATGTGAAAGAAAATAAGAATCCATCTTTTCATACCATGCTCTAGTTTCCTACTTGAGGCCATAGAGTTACTTCTTCAATATGCATACTAAATATGATTTTTGAATGAACTCTAATGGATACTCCATGTAGGTATCCTATGGAAGATAATCGTGAAGAAAAACATTCTTCACATTGATCTGGTGAACTTCCCATCCTTTGGTTGCTGCAATGGATAGAACCAAGCGAATGGAGTCCATCTTTGCTACAGGCGAAAAGGTCTCATCATAATCTATCCCGTGAATATGCTCAAATCCATTTGCAATTAATCTTTCCTTGTACCTGCTCACCTAACCATATGTTTCTCTATTTGTCCCATAGACCCATTTTCATCTAAAAATTTTCCTCCCTTGGGGAAATGGAACCAGATCCTAAGTCTCATTCTCTAGGAGTGAGTCATACTCCTCCTGCATGGCTACTTTCTATAATGGATTTCCAATAGCTTCTCTGTAGGTCTATGGATCGAAATATTGAACCATATAAAAATGCATGGGCATCACTAGTTCATAAGATGAAAATACATGAGAAGGATCCTCATGCTAAGATCGATTCTTGATCGAATATAATGGATCCCTTGAAAGGTCTCCTGCTGCCTGAAGTGTGGGTTGTTCCCAATTGGGAATTTGCTGAAGCTTTGATGCTGGCTCCTCATCTGGCCATACTGATTACTATTCTCCATGTACAAAATCCTCTAAGTCTGAATATGTAGCATTTGAGTATATGGAATCATCATCTCTCATGTCTAGAATTGATGGAAGCACGCGAGTATTTGCATGTTGCACTGGTGGTGCATGGAAAGGACTCTCCTCAAATTGAACACTGCGCTCAATGATGAGCTAGTCTATAGAGATATCAATCAAACTGTACCCCTTCACATCATTTGGATATCCCACAAATATGCAAGGTGTGCTCTATGGATATAATGCTTTCCTTTTTTTAGAAGGAATATGGGCCCATGCATGAGATATAAAGATGCATAAGTGTGTGACATATAGTTTTTCATTTGTCCAAGCCTCAAAAGGTGTCATGTACTCAACATATCTAAGAGGAGATATGTTCTATATGTAAGAATAACAATTAGGTTCCTCATCCCAAATATTGGAAGGAAGAGATCTCGCATGAAATATGCAACTGGTC